>JAGPOY010000567.1:0-32836 GCA_018983105.1 Silene uniflora | reverse complement strand
TTCTGAAACTAATTTTTATGAAGCATCGCTGTCGGTCGGCGGTGTATGGTGGTGGTGACACAGAGATGGTGCTAAAATGGTAATGGTGGTGTGAAAGTGGCGATGGCTTTATACATGCATACAACCTTACATAATATGATAACCGGGGAATATGAAATTCTTCATTCTTGCGGAAGTATCATTTAGTTCATAAAATATAATATGATAATTCATAAAATATAATATGATAACCGGGACAGACAGAGAACATAGTTACATAGGTGACTAGAGTTTGATGAAATTCATTTTATATGGTTTATGGTTTTCACAATGATACAGTACCTGAGTTTTTGGTCGGAACTCAATGTTGAGGACTTGAGGCTGTTTGAATGAACTCGTTACAGTTTGCAGTAGGGTAAAAGTATTTGTCACAAGAAATTTAAGGAATTACTCTAAATCCGTTACTTGGTTGCATGCTTGCATTTATGAAGACCATATTTAGCCAGGTCTCTTTGTAAAAAAAAGTTACAAACTACCGGTATAATATGACACTTCAATCTTGTACATTTACATGGATTGCCGGAATACTCTCTTGCAGTTCAATTCATACGACAAAAAGGAAAAAAAAAGAAGCGATATTTTGCACCAGCTTATCTCACACAACTGGGCCAATTTTCATTTTTATTTTCTAATATTAAATCGAAAACCAGTCGAAAATCAAAGAAAAGCAACAATAAGTCCATCCGAATTGTTTTTGTTGTGTCTTATTAGATCTTGTCGTTGTTTTTGTTTAAATTGAGGTTGTTGGTTGTTCTTGTGGTTTTAATTTGAAAGATGAAGAATGAATAAAGGCAGAATGATGAATAAGGGAAGAAGATGGGTCAACACTCAACATGGCATGTAATTATGTAAATAAGGAAATTGTTGAAATGTATATTACAATAGTTTATTATAAAAACCGTCTCAAAAATTCAATAACGATTAACCGTAAATTATTAGTTATAATAGAAATCGCCGTACAAAATTAATTGCGATAAATCAATTAATTTGAAAACCGTCTCAGAAACACTTTTACGATAAAACAATAATTACTTTTACTAAAGGAAATTTGGATGTAAGGGCAAACTTGGAATAAATAAAAAAATAGGGGGCGTAACAAGTAAAATAGGGGGCGTGATTTAGCAGACCTCAATATAACCTAACAGTTTTAGGAAATATTAACCTAAAAACCTTAAAAAAAATTCTAAATATCCCGTTTTTAGAAATATAACTTAAAAGAAATAAATCTAAATCTAAAAATCTAAAGACAATTAACGTTTTATGAAGCATTTTTTGTGAATATTAATCTAAAAATCTAAAAGTAATTAATATTAAGCTAAAAACCTTAAAAAAATATCCCGTTTTTGGAAATAAAACTTAAAAGAAATAAATATAAATCTAAAAACAATAAACGTCGTTTTATGAAGCATTTTTTGGGAATATTAATCTAAAAATTTAAAAATAATTATTAATCCTTAAAAATAACAGCTAAATTCCACGGAATATTATATTACCTTCAACAAATAACGACATATTTATAATTGATCTAACAATATAAAATGATTAAGACAGGGGACTATTAAAACATCAATTGAATTTTTTTTTTAAAACGGTATCAAATGATTGAGAGGGGTGTCTATCAAAACATCAATTGGATTTTTTTTAACAGTATCAAATAATTGAGATGGGGTCTATCAAAACATCAATTGAATTTTTTTTTAACAGTATCAAATGATTGAGACAATTGAACTTTTTTTTAACATTATTAAATTATTGAGACGGGGGAGTAGCAAAACATCGAATGAGTTGAGTGTTCGCCCAAAAAAAAATCCATAGCAATTAAAGATGAGTCAATTTCTGTAACCCGTGCAACGCACGGGCATGAAATAATGGAAATACAACTTTTACGAAACATTTGCCATTTAATTAGATTGTGACCATGGACTCGGTTTAAAATGAAATTAAAGGATCCGATCAACTAGAGAGAGGCAAAATTAAACCCCGTGCAACGCACGGGCAAAAAATCTAGTAAATAACAAGTTAAACTGATAATTTTTTTTTTACACAATTATATTATTTGGGGGGCCTCTAAATAGATTTTAGAACGGGGCCTCCAAATATCATTGGCCGCCCCTGTATATACATGGAATCTGTGAAACATAAATGACACACATTTACATTGCTTTTCGTTTTTTGACATTTTTACGAAGTAAAAAGATTACTCTCATTGTTTATTTATTCTTTGTTCTTGCCTTAAGACAAAGGAATCGTCTTATCCTACAGAGATTTCGTGCAACCCAAAGGCAATAGGGTCGAAATACTCTAAGGAAAGCGTTTAGCACGATTCGATTGGGTGTTATAAGCCGTCTTTTGTATCGTATGATTTCCAATATTATTTGTGCCTTGTTGGTTGTACAATTTGTATTCAAAATACAACACTTGAGACGTGGATTTGCCCATCCTCTTATCACTCGGAATGTTTGATCAAGAAAGAAAACCCGGAGTGTTCTCTTAGTAGTTCAGGAGGATCGATATCACCTGCTCCTTGCTGTTGCATTGAGCTGGAAATATCGTCCAAGGAGAATGGGATGCTGCATTGGTTGCGATGAAGCATATGAGTAACCTGGCTATTGTTAAATAGTTTCACATCACACGAAAGACAAAAAGAAGCAAGGCATGGAAATGTGGACCTTGAGTCGTCATCGAGTAAGAATGAGATGGTCACAGCAGTGTTGGCATCTTCCGTCATCTGAACTTTCATACATGATATTACCTGTATAAAAACACAATGTTAAGATGTAGTGCTTAATTTAACACATCAATCTTATCCCTTCCGAGTTTTAATACTACTGCATTTCTAGGTTCCGAACTAGATCAACCCCTTACTAGTTCATATAAGTGCTAACGGTTAGACTCGGCTGAAACAAGAATATGTTTTGAAGCACACACTATATCAGATCTTTGTTACCCCCATTGACATCGTTCCAGACATAGTCAGTCACCAACAACTCTAGCAAAAGAAAAGCCAAACAATATGATCCCTTTATCCCTAAAAGATTCTTCAATTTTATTTTGGGCTCATGAAAACTGTAAAGGATATAGAGGGGAAGCTATGTAAATAATCCTCTATATTCAACAGAACTGCTCCCGTCAATGCCTTGTAAATTAAAGAACTTCACCGAGGGTAAAATGAGAATGTTACCATTCAGAACCTACTGAGAATAGAAAGTGATCTATCATTTGGAACAAACCAATATGGAAAGGTTACCACTATTTTTGGGTCGGAAGGAGTCAAAGATAGCTGTGACTTACATCAGAAGACACGGTATGAGTTCCATATTTATCGTCCCAGTACATAGTACTGATTCTATATAATTGGTGTATGCTAAGAGCCTGCAGATTGTTCAGAACATTAAAGTTGAGTGCATCATTACGATGCCAAATCAAGGATGATAAAGAATATATACAAGACCAGCATTGAAATTAGGATGTATAGAATAACATACTGGACAAAGGTCCTTTGTTATCTCATTCAAGGTTTTCTTGGGCTTCTGATGTATGACCTGAAAACGACAGTATCACAAGTTGATCAAGTACGTCAGGTGTCATCTATGAATCCCACTAGTTTTTAACAGCTTGGATATAATAAAGGTCAAACTTACAAGGAATCCGACCGCTTGTCTAATATGCTTCAACTCATCCCAAGCTGAGCCAGCATACTGTGAAAAAAAGAAGGAAAATAAAGTGAATACGATTAACTTGTGATAACATCATGCAATCAATTTTCCTTCAGTGCCTTAAGTTTGAGCAATTTCACTTTGATATCCTGCATTTTTAACTCCACTTTGGTAGCCCAAGGTTTGTGTTGTGTATTCAATTTCGGTGACATAAGGGATAGTGTAACCAAAATTTTATCGAAACCACAATTTTATTGAAACCACGAGTATTTTTAAGTACCATATAGTACTTTTGGTAAATTAATGTAAAAAAACATCTGAGATGAAATTTAATGTTCCTTTTGCCATTTTTTCAAGCTTTAAGTCTTAATTATTTTACATTAGCTTTGTCTATACAATAGTGAGAAATTACTCAAACTGCAGTCACAAGAGTGTATTTCTCGGACCTTAATTTACAAGTGTGAAAATAGCCCAAACCTCACAGCAAGAAAGTGAAAACTTTCCAATTATAGATAAGTAGTTGGAGCTTACCTCCTCCGTTGCATCTGAACACCACTGTTCTAACTCCGCCAAACCCGCTTTTACATACTCGCCGTTGCTAAAGGAGCAGCGTTCACGTCGCAGCAAGAGACTCAAGAATTCAGCCAAAAGTGTCATTTCCATGAAATCAAAAAGAAAATAAAAACATCTATGGGTCTCTCTGACAACTATCCATCAAGATTGGAATAGAAAATACCTGTTGAATAGCTCGACATTGACAAATGAGAATATCTGAGAGAATACTTTCCGCACTAAGAAGGGAGGCACCTATAAGTTTGAAGACGTTAGAGACCTTCGGAAACTCGCTGACCGTGATTACAAGTGACTTAAGAGGAACTGTTGTCTTACATTGTTTGCTTTCATCATCGTCAAGTAACTATTTAAACTTTTTACAATGCTTTGCCAGTGAGCTATCAAAGCTTGTTGGGCACCCGAGTTAGCCTGTGTGCGTCCTTTCATCATACTAGCCCTTGATGTACGAGGTGCCTGTTTGTTATTACAGACACTGAAGTCAACTAATGTAGCGGAATGATAAAATGAGATGGTTACTTTGAAAATGGTTTGACAAGATTTCACCCGGGGTCCATTGAATATTCTAAAGATACTAATATAAAATTTTAGGTTCACAATTTTTTAAGCCAAAAAAGTAAGAAATACAAGAAAATATTATCTTTCAGGTGTCCAATGACCTACTGAACATAAACAGAGAATCTACCTGGATACACAGCCCCAACAATGGAGATATCTCTTTCTTACTATTGTCTCTGATCATGCCATATATCTGGTCAAGGAAGGCAGTAAGCTGCTGCTTGAACAACAAAGCAGGATATTTGGCTTCTACTTGACGAACATCATCTGGTTTGGGCACCCCATTCAAAAATGATAAACCCGGGCTTTGAGGAGATGATCTCAACTACAAACTCAGAAAGAAGGGAAACAAGGCAATTTAAATTGACTTGAGGAAAACAAAACACACACTCCAACTCAATTGCAAATAATTATTAGTTCATACCGATGACATTCGTCCAAAAAGAGAAGTAGACATTGTCCTTCGTCTCTGTGGAGTAAAGCCAGCTGTTCCAGTGGCTTTTAGCGTTTGTTGGAGGAGCAACAATAGGGAGGATGTATTAGATAACCAGTAGGCCAACATGTCGTTATTATCCGGGACCTTGAATAAATAGAAAAGCACGAGTTAGACGAAATCTACAACTATTAAAAGGCACATGTTATATTGCTCTCAAACACACAAGCGCAAATTCTCATATGAGACGGCGTGGTCGCAAATTCTCATATGGATGGGGATATTAATTGAATTGAGTTGGTCTTACAAGGTATCAATATGAGACAGTCTTTCAGGAGACACACAGAACAAAAGCCCATAATCTATTTGTTTACCTCAATAGCCGAACCTATTGTTTGGATAATACGATCAAAGATACTAGTCCGTTCAACTTCAAAGGACCTCCAGTGTAAAAGACATTTGTATATGACAGAAGCAGCGATAGGTTGGCCCTTGGAATATCCAAGGTTTTGTGTTATACACTTGATAAGCAAGTCCTGAAACTCCTGATTTTCGGAGAAGGCAGTGAAATAATAAATAATTTTATTTACAACGTGAGAATCATTCTGATGAGAAGGCAGTGAAAAGATTGAAATTCATGCAGAAAGATTTCAGAGACGTTTAAAGCATTAAGGCTAACCTGTTGTTTCTCATTAAGGGATTTCTGTGGTTTATCCTCCGGTGAATCTGCATCAATTGTTGTGATCTGGAGATAAAAAGACAACATAAGATATAGTTTCCCAATAACTTGGAACTCCAAGAGATGTAGAGAGAAAAAATAAATAATTTTATTACCGGAGCTGGCAATTGTTTTGCTTCACCATTTTGCACATGACCGTTCTCTGGACTTCTCTGCAATACATGATCAAAATACAGCACACGTTGTAAATGCATAATTTTTTGGACAAGAAACTAAAGAATGAGTAGGTAAAGTGGCGGTGCTTGGAGAAAAAATTCAATGGTCACCAGTGTTTGAAACTTTGATTTCAGGTTTGATATTATTACTAATCACCCACTGAATGTGTGTGTGTTTGGGCGCGGGGGGGGGAGGATCTTTCTCGCAATGAGCCAACCTGTATAGCCATAGTCTTTGAACGGACTGGTGCTGACTTTGCAATTGGTGTCATGGTGAGGACTAGTTGGCGAAGTGCTTGGATTTCTGACTCTGCCTTCTTGAGTTTTTCATCCATCTCTTGGATTTTTGACTCAGCTGAAGAAAGTTTCCGAGTCATCTCCAATCCTTGCTGACGTAGTACTTGGGACTCGGACTCAGCATTAGAAAGTTTTTCTTCCATTCTGATGGCAAGATTTATTAACCAACTTTTAAGATAAAGGAGACAAAAAAGATGATAAAGTACACAAAAAAGTGCTTCAATGAAGATAAAGCAATCTGAGACAAGAAAGGGTAAACCACTCTTTCTCAACACCAAAGAAAAAATCTTCAAATTTTATAAATTAATAAAAAAAAATACCAAAATAGACAACAAAGGGTAAACCATTCTTTACACCAAAGAAAAAATCTTCAAATTATATAAATTAATAAAAAAAAGAAAATACCAAAACAGAGGGAAGAAGCAAAGGGGTAACTTACCTTCAGACTGGCTTCAGATGATTTATTTCAGCTCTTAACGACTCCACCTTCTCGGTATCTTCTACCATAACTGGAACCTCTTTAACAAGTGGTGGTGCTTCCTCGATAGCCTTCTTCGCGGCCTCTCGTTCCTTAAGGATGCGACCATTTGATTCTTCCAACTGCAATTGCATGGCTTGCACAGCTTCCCGTAACTTTGAAACTTCTTGTGCTCTTTCCTCTTCCAAATTTTTCTGTTAAAAGTTAAATTTAAGTTAGAGATCTATAAACAATGCCTAGTAATACAATTACAACCACCTTAACACATTACTTGGAGACTAGGTTACTCACTTACGCCAACCCTTTACATTACCTCAAGTACCCATGCTTGACCCTCGACACCCAAACATGGATAAGGGTCATATTACACTTGGACGGTTCATTTGTAGCGGAAAACCATGTAGATTTTCATTTTAAAAAGGGTTGAGTCTGATACTTGAACGGGCACCCGTGTCATACTTCTCAACGTGTAAAAGCAACATAGCTTGGAGATAATGATCAAATAAGGTATTGATTTAAACGAAGTCAAAGTTTACCTTTAATTGACCCTCATACTGTAAGCGCCATGTAAGCTCTTCCACGCGCTTCTCCAGCTTGTCTTTCGCTTCTTTAAGAGCACCAGTTTCTCTGGCAGCCTGAAACCAATTGCCCATAACAAGAGCATTAAAATGTGGTTCTACCAATTCCCAATAAATCCTATAGTATGACAATTAACAAAGCAAAGTCGATGTCAAACCATTTTGAGACTTCTCAGTTCTTTCCTTGCAACTCTTTGCCTCCAACCACACTGGGTCACAAGAGTGGCCTTTTGAAGACGCTTGTGGTAACTGGTAAGAATAAGCCATGTGGCAACGTACGCGAGCCTATAAACATAAAAAATATTTTAAGATAACTCAAGTATATAGACTTCATGTATATCAATATGCATGTCCACACCGTAGAAAGAGATACATAGAATTTGTGACGTTGTGGTCCTGGATAATTGCAGCCTTTGTTTGCTTTTTATATCGGAATATGTTCTGAGCATCCATTGCCCTTAATCCAGTCTGCAGTGAGATTGCAGCCAATCTCTGTCTGCCATAAGACTTTCTGGCAACGTATCGACGGAAGTTCTTCTGGATCTTTATGGCTGATGCTTGTCTTCTTAATTCTTGGTGAATCTTGCTAGCCAAAACACCTTAAGACATCCAAAAACATAATAATGAGGCTTGCACTGTACCAGAGACAGTTTCATGTAACGACAATGATGATTGATGATTATAGTTGTTAATAATAACAACAGACTTCTCATACAAAATAAGGTACCTCGACAACAGGACTGAATACGAATAGCTGCATTTCTGACAGAAATGAATTCTCTGCGAGCAATGTATGTCCGTCCACATCGTTGTATTTTCCTGGCTGCACTTCCTAATATCTCTGCTCTCCTCGTGTCCAGCTCTGCCATCTGTCCTGCTCGAAGGAAAACCTTTGTCTTTCCTATCTGCCATGTCAGCCAGGTTAAGAAAAATGTCAAGACGAAGACATTGACATGGACTGTCTGGCATGCAACCTGCAGAATATAAGCAATATTTTATAATACCTGGTAGCCTTTTAACCCCATCTTATCCAATATTTTCTGGCATGCAACCTTGTCATCATATCTGTAGAATGAGAAAGTTAACGCTGGGGTTACAAAAATTAAGACGAGAAAATTATGCTAATCGGTAAAAGAACAATCAGTAACCCAAAGGCGAGGGAGACAAATAGTGAATAAATATCTGAAACTTACTTTCCATCCAAAAATTCAGGAGCAAGAACACCAAACCGCAGAAGAAAATCAACAAATGTTCGTCTAGTAGGATATCCAGCGCAGCTAATCCTGATTGCTTCGAGAACACCCTAAGATAGCGAAAAAGCAAAACCATAATTTAATATCTCACTTCCAACCGTAGATACAAAGACAAATTCGACAATAATGTCAAGATCTCTCTAACTTATATGCAGTCTCACAGTAAAAGCTACTCCCATATTTTCAAGTCAAACTTCTCATTTGACTTTACGTTGTCTCCAAACGACCTCAAACCATAACTTTTTGCACTTATAAAATACTCCCTCCATTTTTCTATTTTCACCCCATTTGCTTTTGGGAGGTCGAAGTTCGGAAACTTTGACCGTAAATAAGTTGGAGAATAAAAATTATTAGATTATAAAACAAAAACATTTACATTTATTTTCATGACATCTTTCACGAAAAAAAATTTCAAGAAAAAAAAGCTACATATAGACCTCGAAAATTATGGTCAAAGTGCCGTCTTGGAGACCGCAATAAAGCAAATGGGGTGAAAACAAATAAATGGAGGGAGTACATTTTTATGATTAAGAAAGTGTAGATATCTTAAATACTACATTAATATTTACGGTCTAAGTTTGGAAGCATTGACCCAAAAAAAGTCAAATGAGAAATTTAGTGAGGAATATCAAATATGAGATTAGCTATTCTAACTGTATTTATCCATTTATCGAACAAATCAATAGAAGCAATTTAGGCAGTTTGCGAATATACTTACACCACAGCGTAACTGGTTAAGGATGTTCACATTCTCAAAAATAGCAGGCTTTAGAACATTGTTTGGCTTCACGCATCTGATATAATGAGGCTCTGTGGAACTTAGAGTTTCCATCAATTGTTGAAGTTGCAGCTGCAAAACAGAATGTTTTAGTTATGATCAGAGAAAAGACCTTTAAGAAACTCAGCTACAGTTCACTGAAGTAATACAAACAGAGAGACGTACGGGAATGGTGCCTCCGTACATAAGCAACGACAAAACTTCAACAATAACGATCACTTCTCGACGAAACAAAAAGTTAAGAACCATCACTTCCGATAATCCATAACTGCAAAATATGATTAAACGCCTCATAATCTCATAAGTTAAGAACCATCACTTCCGATAATCCTTTTTTACTAAAGAGCTGATGAGTTCCTCCATAGCATTGAAATCAAACGCATGCTGATTTAATTAAACTTCTCGTAAACTTTTTGGTGCGTGGTAAAAACAACCTATAACTGCTATTAACTTCTACCAGAAGTAACCTCTACGCACCAGAACCAACAAACATACCACACGTATCCAGGATGTCTAGACTCTTGGAATACAGCTTAAATTTTGTATTCAAGGATTTCAAGTCTTTAGACTTTAGAGAGTGTTCAAAACGCTTTGCTCATTTAATGTCTCGAAATCCAGATGGGATTTAAACCAACCAAGCTGCACAGACAAGGAATGATTGGTCGTAGTTGATACCACATTGTATTTTGATACCAATCTAGTATCATTCATAGCCGAGGCGCCAGAAACAGCAAAATTAACCCCATGAGTAAAATTGCCATCTTTGTTAAGGTAGGCATCGAGTAATGGCAGGTTCAGGAACTTGGCTACATAAAATCATCATGACAAGAAAGAAAAATATTAACTTGGTGACAATTATACGAACTCCACATTTTATGTATCAAGAGAAGAAAAAGATAAGTGGTGTTACCAAAATAATCGACCATAAGAAGTCCATCGGAACAACGACCGGCTGCCCTATGGAAATAGGTTTCTCCATAGGGAAACTGGTTAAAATTAGAGAGTGGCTGATCATGAGCATAGTTTCCTGTGTCGGATATTGAATCTCCAAACTGATAAATGGCTGCAATTGGGGGACTTCTCTTGACGAGTGCAAACATACGAATATAAAACAAATGGCATTCAGAAAATCAATAATGCGTCTTTGGTTTAATTCTACGGTTAATTAGTTGATCTCGCATATAAGACCGTCACTATAAGTCGTGAATTTTGAGAATTAAACTCTACTTTAGCAAGCCCATCTAAAGGTACAAATTTGAAAAATGACCGGGATAGAGGGAGTATTAACATTTATCTAAACTGCCTAAATTTTTGAATCAGTATTTCAATCCCTAACTTTAGAGATTGACTTTGCACCTAATCAGATTGGTAATACACCATGCTCCCCATCTCTCTGTCCAAATATATACTCCCTCCCATTCACTATAATGTTCTCTCTTTCCCAAAACGGATTATTCAAGTAATGTTCCCCTTTCCTTTTTTGATAACTTTTACTCTTATTTTATTCATTTCTCTCTCCTATAACCAAACCCCACACAACTCTTTTACTTCTATTTTATTACTTTCCATAATGTTTTGGCCCCACAATTCTTTATTTAATTCCTAATAATTCATCCTTCTCTCCTATCACCAACCCCACACAACTCTTTTACTCATAGTTTAATACTTTTCCTAAAGTACCGTGCCCAATACAAAGGGGAACATTATAGTGAATGGGAGGGAGTATACTCTTTACATCCCGGTTATTTGTTTACCTTTACTTGTACTATCAAATTACCCATAAAGAACCTACCGGTAAATAAATGAATGAAATGTCTAAAATGGAATAGATAAACAAATGAGCGGAACTGAGGGTGAAAGAGTTGGAACCTGATGAAGGTAGTAAAAGAGAGAAGGTCAAGGAAATGATCCATGATAGAGAAGGAGGTTGACTGAAAGTCAGTGAGACCATCAGATATCAAAGTCATGGGATTTGGATCGTTGAAGTTGTTTGATAAGCATAACCCTGCTAAACATGAAATCACTAGAGCTCCTACAAAGGACGAGTATGTTGGACCTGCCATTTCTGTGGAGATTAACATTTTTGCTATGTTCAAATCATCATGTTTTTCACTTTTCAGGTAGTGGTTGTTAGTAACAGGCTAACAGCACGATTTTCTACTCATGTTTGGAATCTAACAATCATGGATTAACACATATGACCTCTCAAGTGTGTCATTTGGGTCGGGTTTGATCGGATCAATTTGGGTATGAATTATTTTGGCCTGCTAGAATCCGGTCTCGGGGATAATGGCTAGTATGCGATAATAAATTCGAGTCGAGTTGAATAAGATCGGATCAATTCGGGTTCCGGGTCAGATTCAATCCTTATTTCGGGTTATTCTGGTCGGGTTAGTTTTTACTTTCGGGTTATCTGGAGGATATAATCATATACGAAGTAACCAAACTCTTTGCAACTCGTTATTGTGGAGAATTAATACAAAACCCACACAACTTTCAATATACCACATTAGTCATTACTCCCCTCAGTCATTTGTTTACCTTTAAATTTGACACAAAGATCCGTGAAAATGCAATAAACCATTTACAAAAACGTTATTATTAAATGGTACGTGGTCAAAGAAGCTTGTGGATGATCAAATTACTCATGAACGACCTCAAATGAAACAGGTAAACAATTGAGTGGGACGAAGGGAGTATACGTCTACATAATACCCTAGTTGTTCTCAACATATGGGGGACAAACATCGAACCTAGCATCTTTTACTTAATATTATACTCCTATCCAAATCGTCAAGAACTCGTGTATTTGCTGCCCTGGCCATGGTTTTAAATATCGACAACAATAGGGGCGAATTGGTATTACAAAATGGATACCATGGCCGAAAATTAGATTTAGTTTACCAATTTTCAATCATCACCAACAGATAAAAAGTGGCCAACGTTCAATGCCGACATTTGTTCTCATGCCCGGTACAAACAGTATGCAAATTTCATTAACTTCAAAACCTTGAGGACATATACATATCTCCACATTACAACAAACAATAGCCTCAAAGATTGGCGCGACTACCTATACATACACCCAACCAAACACTACCATGACCTATAAGCCTATACTATAAGCAAAACCAAACCCAAAAATCAAAATCAAAACCATTTTCAAAAGGTACCCCCTCCCTTTTGAGGGGGGGTGACACTGTGATCTGAAACATGTCACAATTTTCGCACACTAATAGTCCTCAAATGGACAGTCCAAGTTGAAAGAATACTCGTCACGCTAAAACGAGATGACGAACAAAAAATTCCTAGACCTCCGCGTGAAGGGCAAACCCTGATGCCCTTCCAACATATAAAGAATTATGTGAACGAAGATCAATATGATATATTATATATATGCATAATATATAATGTGCACAAATGATGCATGAAGCTTGAGACGTGGATTTCCCCATCCTCTTATCACTCGGAATGTTTGATCAAGAAAGAAAACCCGGAGTGTTCTCTTAGTAGTTCAGGAGGATCGATATCACCTGCTCCTTGCTGTTGCATTGAGCTGGAAATATCGTCCAAGGAGAATGGGATGCTGCATTGGTTGCGATGAAGCGTATGAGTAACCCGGCTATTGTTAGATAGTTTCACATTACACGAAAGAAAAAAATAAGCAAGGCGTGGAAATGTGGACCTTGAGTCGTCATCGAGTAAGAATGAGTTGGTCACAGCAGTGTTGGCATCTTCCGTCATCTGAACTCTCATACATGATATTACCTGTATAAAAACGCAATGTTAAGATGTTCTTAATTTAACACATCAATCTTATCCCTTACGAGTTTTAATACTACTGCATTCCTAGGTTCCGAAGTAGATCAACCCCTTACTAGTTCATATCAGTGCTAATGGTTAGACTCGGCTGATTCAAGAATATGTTTTGAAGCACATACTATATCAGATCTTTGTTACCCGTTGACATATTTCCAGACATAGTCAGTCACCAACAACTCTAGCAAAAGAAAAGCCAGACAATGTGATCCCTTTATCCCTACAAGATTGTTCAATTTTATTTTGGGCTCATGAAATCTGTAAAGGATATAAAGGGGAAGCTCTGTAAATAATCCTATATATTCAATAGAACTGCTCCCGTCGATGCCTTGTAATTTAAAGAACTTCACTGAGGGTAAAATGAATGTTACCATTCACAACCTACCGAGAATAGAAAGTGATCTATCATTTGGAACAAACCAATATGGAAAGGTTACCACTATTTTTGGGTCAGAAGGAGTCAAAGATAGCTGTGACTTACATCAGAAGACACGGTATGCGTTCCATATTTGTCGTCCCAGTACATAGTACTGATTCTATATAATTGTTGTATGCTAAGAGCCTGCAGATTGTTCAGAACATTATAGTTGAGTGCATCATTACGATGCCAAATCAAGGATGATGAAGAATATATACAAGACCAGCATTGAAATTAGGATGTATAGAATAACTTACTGGACAAAGGTCCTTTGTTATCTCATTCAAGGTTTTCTTGGGCTTCTGATGTATGACCTGAACACGACAATATCACAAGTTGATCAATTATGGCAGGTGTCATCTATAAATCCCACTAATTTTTAACAGCTTGGATATAATAAAGCTCAAACTTACAAGGAATCCGACCGCTTGTCTAATATGCTTCAACTCATCCCAAGCTGAGCCAGCATACTGAATGAAAAAAGAAGGAAAATAAAGTGAACACGATTAACTTGTGATAACATCAAGCAATCAATTGCATAGATAAGAAAAATTTTCCTTCAGTGCCTGAAGTTTGAGCAATTTCACTTTGATAACCTGCATTTTTAACTCCACTTTGGTGGCCCAAGGTTTGTGTTGTGTATCCAATTTCGGTAACATAAGGGGAAGTGTAACCAAAATTTTATCGAAACCACGAGTGTTTTTAAGTACCACATAGTACTTTTGGTAACTTAATGTAAGAAAACATCTTAAATGAAATTTAATGTTCCTTTTGCCATTTTATCATGCTTTAAGTCTTAACTATTTTACATTAGCATTGTCTATACAATACATTAGATCACTAGAGTGAGAAATTACTCAAACTGTAGTCACAAGAGTGGATTTCTCGGACCTTAATTTACAAGTGTGAAAATAGCCCAAACCTCACAGCACGAAAGTGAAAACTTTACAATCAATTATAGATAAGTAGTTGGAGCTTACCTCCTCCGTTGCATCATAACACCACTGTTCTAACTCGGCCAAACCCGCTTTTACATACTCGCCATTGCTAAAGGAGCAGCATTCACGTCGCAGCAGGAGACTGAAGAATTCAGCCAAAAGTGTCATTTCCATAAAATCAAAAAGAAAATAAAAACACCTATGGGTCTTTCTGACAACTATCCATCAAGATTGGAATAGAAAATACCTGTTGAATAGCTGGACATTGACAAATGAGAATATCTGAGAGAATACTTTCCGCACTAAAAAGGGAGGCACCTATAAGTTTGAAGACGTTAGAGACCTTCGGAAACTCGCTGACAAGATTACAAGTGACTTAAGAGGAACTGTTCACTTACATTGTTTGCTTTCATCATCGTCAAGTAACTATTTAAACTTTTTACAATGCTTTGCCAGTGAGCTATCAAAGCTTGTTGGGCCCCCGAGTTAGCCTGTGTGCGTCCTTTCATCATACTAGCCCGTGATGTACGAGGTGCCTGTTTGTTATTACAAACACTGAAGTCAACTAATGTTGCGGAATGATAAAATGAGATAGTTACTTTGAAAGTGGTTTGACATGGTTTCACCCAGGGTCCATTGAATATTCTAAAGATACTAATATAAAATTTTAGGTTCACAAATTTTTAAGCCAAAAAAATAAGAAATGCAAGAAAATACGGAGTATTATCTTTCAAGTATCCAATGACCCACTGAACATAAACAGGGAATCTACCTGGATACACAGCCCCAACAATGGAGATATCTCTTTCTTAAGATTGTCTCTGATCATGCCATATATCTTCTCAAGGAAGGCAGTAAGCTGCTGCTTGAACAACAAAGCAGGATATTTGGCTTCTACTTGACGAACATCATCTGGTTTGGGCCGCCCATTCAAAAATGATAGACCCGGGCTTTGAGGAGATGATCTCAACTACAAACCCAGAAAGATGGGAAACAAGGCAATTTAAATTGACTTGAGGAAAACGAAACACACACTCCAACCCCTCTACTATAAGAGACTGTCAAAATCAATTGCAAATAATTATTAGTTCATACCGATGACATTCGTCCAAAAAGAGAAGTAGACATTGTCCTTCGTCTCTGTGGAGTAAAGCCAGCTGTTCCAGTGGCTTTTAGTGTTTGTTGGAGGAGCAACAATAGGGAGGATGTATTAGATAACCAGTAGGCCAACATGTCGTTATTATCCTGGACCTTGAATAAATAGAAAAGCACGAGTTAGACGAAATCTACAACTATTAAAAGGCACATGTTATATTGCTCTCAAACACACAAGCGCAAATTCTCATATGAGACGGTCTCATAAACGACTATCATGAGACCGACCCATAATGTAGGATAAGATAGGTTATTTCTTCATTACAGTTTTTACTTTTTAGTGGTTTATCGTGAAGGAGTATATGGATTGGGATATTTATTGAATTGAGGTGGTCTTACATGGTATCAATATGAGACAGTCTTTCGAGACACAGAACAAAAGCCCACAATCTATTTATTTACCTCAATAGCCGAACCTATTGTTTGGATAATACGATCAAAGATACTAGTCCGTTCAACTTCAAATGACCTCCAGTGTAAAAGACATTTATATATGACAGAAGCAGCGATAGGTTGGCCCTTGGAATATCCAAGGTTCTGTGTTATACACTTGATGAGCAAGTCCTGAAACTCCTGAATTTGGAGAAAATGATTATTACAACGTGAGAATTATTCTGATGAGAAGGCAGTGAAAAGATTGAAATTCATGCAGAAAGATTTCAGAGACATTTCAAGCATTACGGGCTTTACGGCTAACCTGTTGTTTCTCATTAAGGGATTTCTGTGGTTTATCCTCCGGTGAATCTTCATCAATTGTTGTGATCTGGAGATAAAAAGACAACATAAGACATAATTTTCCAATAACTCGGAACTCTAAGAGATGTAGAGAGAAATAATTTTCTCACCGGAGCTGGCAATTGTTTTGCTTCACCATTTTGCGCATGACCGTTCTCTGGACTTCTCTGCAATACATGATCAAAATACAGCACACATTGTAAATGCATAATTTTTTGGACAAGAAACTAAAGAATTAGTAGGTATAGTGGCGGTGCTTGGAGAAAAATTCAATGGTCACCAGTCTTTGAAACTTTGATTTCAGGTTTGAAATAATCACTAAACAACCACTGAAAGTGGGGGTAGGGTGGTGTCATGGTGTGTGTGCGCGCGCGCGCACGCGCGTGTGTGTGTGTGTGTGTGTGTGTGTGTGGTGATATGCTTCTCATTATACTAAAATTGTCAACGAGTAGGAAAGGGGAAAGGATGTTTCTCGCAATGAGCCAACCTGTATAACCATAGTCTTTGAACGGGCTGGTGCTGACTTTGCTATTGGTGTCATGGTGAGGGCTTGTTGACGAAGTGCTTGGATTTCTGACTCTGCCTTCTTGAGTTTTTCAGCCATCTCTTGGATTTCTGACTCAGCTGAAGAAAGTTTCCGAGTCATCTCCAATCCTTGCTGACGTAGTACTTGGGACTCCGACTCAGCATTAGAAAGTTTTTCTTCCATCCTGATGGCAAGATTATTAACCAACTTTTAAGATAAAGGAGACAAAACAAGGTAATACAGTACACAAAAAAGTGCTTCAATAAAGATAAAGCAATCTGACAATTTGAAGTAACTCTAGACAAGAAAGGGTAAACCACTCTTTCCCAACACCAAAGAAAAAATCTTCAAATTATATAAATTAATAAAAAAAATACCAAAATAGACAACAAAGGGTAAACCACTCTTTACACCAAAAGACAAAATCTTCAAATTATATAAATTAATAAATAAAAAAATACCAAAACAGAGGGAAGAAGCAAAGGGAGAAGAACCAGGAAAAAATTTACACGTGGCGATGTCCGTAACTCCGTACATCTGGAACATGCTTTTACAAAATTATGTGCATCTAAAGGAAAATGATGGATTTAAAATATTAAGTGAAACAAGCAAGAAATGCCATTAGAAAAACTTCAGAAGTATAAGAATACATCCAAGGAAGAGAAAATTAAAATTAATCTTGGATAATGTAACAAAAAAGTTGATGATACCAGAAGGAGAGTATAACAAACAGTTGAAAACCTGACGCAATAAAATTAATAGCAGTCACAAACCTTTGAACAAAATCTTTAAGTTCATTCATCTTGTCATCTGAACCTTCTAATTTTTTAAGCAGCTCTGAATTCTTTTCCTCAGTGTCCAAGAAAGCCTTTCTCGCCTCTTCTGCAGCTTCTTTCTCTTTTTGTAACATGTCCTGCTCATTTTAGAAAACTCAGACAAATATTCCACATGATAAAAAAAATTAGAATATAAAATAAAAATAAAAATAGGGCACTTTGTAATTGTAATCACAAGTCTAACTTGCGGAGAGGACAATAATAAACCTTCGAACATTGGAGAACTGTGATTTGACAGAATGATGATTGAGACGGCTAAATCACACCCGTTATTTAAGAAAAAATTGAGAAAGCCATGGCAGTTATATTTAAAACAGCCAGATATGTTTTAATACTCCATCTAATGGTTATTGGGTACTGGGTACCATGAGTATTGTTTGACAAATTTAAACCATGCTGTTGGGTTCATGGTATGAAAAGCTATTAATACGACGTACACATGAGTAGCCCGGTCAACGGCAGCCTATAAGCAAAATGCAATACAGTATAATAACGGAAATTGCTGAATCCACACAAGGAATGAATTTCTATATTCCTAATACTCTCATAAAATAGATGATGTGATTATTATTTTGTGATAGTAAGATACAAGGTTGACCCTGAGGGGTCACCAAACCCCATAAGACCAGAAGAGAGGGATGGATATAATTGATGAATCAGTGATATTTACAGTCTACTTATCCCAGGCTTTGAAGCTCACTCTGTCTTTGTCCATCATGAGATGTAACATTCTAGTCGTTGAATGTCAAACTCGAAAATAACTCAAGCAACAAGGATAAGAAATAAGAAAATAATTGTGGCTAACATACCTTCAGATTATCTATTTCAGCTGTTAACGACTCCACCTTCTCGGTATCTTCTACCATAACTGGAACCTCTTTAACAAGTGGTGGTGCTTCCTCGATAGCCTTCTTCGCGGCCTCTCGTTCCTTAAGGATGCGACCATTTGATTCTTCCAACTGCAATTGCATGGCTTGCAAAGCTTCCCGCAACTTTGAAACTTCTTGTGCTCTTTCCTCTTCCAAATTTTTCTGTTAAAAGTTAAATTTAAGTTAGAGATCTATAAACAATGCCTAGTAATACAATTACAACAACCTTAACACATATTACTTGGAGACTAGGTTACTCACTTACTCCAACCCTTTACATTACCTCAAGTACCCATGTTTGACCCCTCGATACCCAAACATGGATCAGAGTCATATTACACTTGGACGGTTCATTTGTAGCGGAAAACCATGTAGATTTTCATTTTAAAAAGAGGTTGAGTCTGATACTTGAAGGGCACCCGTGTCATACTTCTCAGCGTGTAAAAGCAACATAGCTTGAGATAATGATCAAATAAGGTCTTGAACTCTTGATTTAAAAAAAGTCAAAAATTTACCTTTAATTGACCCTCATACTGTAAGCGCCATGTAAGCTCTTCCACGCGCTTCTCCAGCTTGTCTTTCGCTTCTTTAAGAGCACCAGTTTCTCTGGCAGCCTGAAACCAATTGCCCATAACAAGAGCATTAAAATGTGATTCTACCAATTACCTCATTAATCATTCCCAATAAATCCTATAGTATGACAATTAACAAAGCAAAGTCGATGTCAAACCATTTTGAGACTTCTCAGTTCTTTCCTTGCAACTCTTTGCCTCCAACCACACTGGGTCACAAGAGTGGCCTTTTGGAGACGCTTGTGGTCAGAATAAGCGATGTGGCAACGTACGCGAGCCTATAAACATAAAATATATTTTAAGAGAATTCAAGTATATAGACTTCATGCATATCAATGTGCATGTCCACACCGTAGAAAGAGAGACATAGAATTTGTGAGGTTGTGGACCTGGATAATAATTGCAGCCTTTGTTTGCTTTTTATATCGGAATATGTTCCGAGCATCCATTGCCCTTAATCCAGTCTGCAGTGAGATTGCAGCCAATCTCAGTCTGCCATAAGACTTTCTGGCAACGTATCGACGGAAGTTCTTCTGGATCTTTATGGCTGATGCTTGTCTTCTTAATTCTTGGTGAACCTTGCTAGCCAAAACACCTTAAGACATCCAACAACATAATAATGAGGCTTGCACTGTACCAGAGACAATTTCATGTAACGACAATGATGATTGATGATTATAGTTGTTAATAATAACAACAGACTTCTCATACAAAATAAGGTACCTCGACAACAGGACTGAATACGAATAGCTGCATTTCTGACAGAAATGAATTCTCTGCGAGCAATGTATGTCCGTCCACATCGTTGTATTTTCCTGGCTGCACTTCCTAATATCTCTGCTCTCCTCGTGTCCAGCTCTGCCATCTGTCCTGCTCGAAGAAAAACCTTTGTCTTTCCTATCTGCCATGTCAACCAGGTTAAGAAAAATGTCAAGACTAAGATATTGACATCAACTGTCTGGCATGCAACCTGCAGAATATAAGCAGTATTTTATAATACCTGGTAGCCTTTTAACCCCATCTTATCCAATATTTTCTGGCATGCAACCTTGTCATCATATCTGTAGAATGAGAAAGTTAACGCTGGGTTTACAAAAATTAAGACGAGGAAATTATGCTAATCGGTAAAAGAACAATCAGTAACCCAAGAGACAAATAGCGAATAAATGTCTGAAACTTACTTTCCATCCAAAAATTCAGGAGCAAGAACACCAAACCGCAGAAGAAAATCAACAAATGTTCGTCTAGTAGGATATCCAGCGCAGCTAATCCTGATTGCTTCAAGAACACCCTAAGATAGCGAAAAAGCAAAACCATAATTTAACATTTCACTTCCAACCATGGATACAACGACAAATTCGACAATAATGTCAAGATCTCTCTAACTTATATGCAGTCTCACAGTAAAAGCTACTCCCATATTTTCAAGTCAAACTTCTCATTTGACTTTACGTTGTCTCCAAACGACCTCAAACCATAACTTTTTGCACTTATAAAATACATTTTTTTGATTAAGAAAGTGTAGATATCTTAAATCCTACATTAATATTTACGGTCCAAGTTTGGAAGCATGGACCCAAAAAAGTCAAATGAGAAATTTAATGTGAGGAATATCAGATATGAGATTAGCTATTCTAACTGTATTTATCCATTTATGGAACAAATCAATAGAAGCAATTTAGGCAGTTTGCGAATATACTTACACCACAGCGTAACTGGTTAAGGATGTTCACATTCTCAAAAATAGCAGGCTTTAGAACATTGTTTGGCTTCACGCATCTGATATAATGAGGCTCTGTGGAGCTTAGAGTTTCCATCAATTGTTGAAGTTGCAGCTGTCAAACAGAATGTTTTAGTTATGATCAGAGAAAAGACCTTCAAGAAACTCGGCTACAGTTCACTGAAGTAATACAAACAAAATGCACCAACAAACATACCACACGTGTCCAGGATGTCTAGACTCTTGGAATACAGCTTAAATTTTGTATTCAAGGATTTCAAGCCTTTAGACTTTAGAGAGTGTTCAAAACGCTTTGCTCATTTAATGTCTCGAAATCGAGTCATATAAATTAAATCGGTAGAAGAAATCTGAACTCTGAAATCAGTGACATTTTGAAAACAAGAAGAAAAAAGTAAATCCCAACATAAGCTAACCCAATTGTCATTTCTGTTTCTCTAAGAAGTGTCCATAAGAAAGGGAGAGCAATAATTGCGACACTACATAACATTCAGAGAAGGCTTTCTCAAGAAGAAATTGAACAATTAATAGCCAAAGCAAATTATCAATCAAGTTATGTTTAACACCAATTTACACTAGAAGCAACAAGATTTTAACATCAATCTCCCCTCTCTCAGAGCTATGTTCGCCGACCCTCATTTTAAATTTCCCTTGGTTTTCATCATGAATTATTCGTCTTTGCTATCACCTTAAATAGATTGCAAGGCAAAAATGGTACCTTAAAGCGCGCCCCTATTGAAGAAAACTTCGATGACTTGGATGTTTCCTCTGGGAGTGGAGGAAAAAGAGCAGATACAAACGAACATTTTGAGGCTTGTAGAAGATCTTGATGCTCGGCTATAACATAATCTTTGTTTTTATCCAGAAACAGATCAGTTTGATATGTTACCTGAATCAAATCAGAGACTATTAGATCTAAATGATAATCAAATGCCAGAATAAGAAATTTGGTAGCTTCTGCTTACATCCCCTGCATAATGAGCGATGGTAAAGTTGGTCCGAGAAAGCTTCGGTTTCTGAAAGCGTTTGTTTTTCGGGAATGTCTGATACAACTTCTGGGCAAAGGTTTCATGTGTAGATTTAGGAAACATGCTGTACTTTCACATCAATAACCATGAATTAGTTATATGAAATGTGCACGGAGCAGGTAGGCAATGAAGTTATGCATAACTGGGAAGAGCCACATACCATGCTTCATCAAGAAGAGCAATAATTCCTCCAGGTTTCTGTAGAATGATACCGGAAAAAAAAAAGGAAAGTTTTCCATTTTAGTAGTACACAAAACGAAGAGAATATGGAAGAAACATCTATGAACTACAAAGTAGTAATTTAAAGCTAATCAATGTATCAAACTACCAATAATAACAGAGCCTTAAGCTCAAATTGATTTAGGCGCCGTAAACAATAATCATCATTAGAAACCATCAATGACAGATTGACAGGTAAAACGATGAAAAGAAAAGAAAAAATAGAGAAGGTAAAAGGAAAGGAGATCGCTATAAAGTATAAACAGTACAAAATACAAATAAACAAACCACCAATAAACAAAAGAGACACCTTTTCAATCAGTTCTAATACATCCTGATTATCCACAAATTCTATGTAGCTCCAATTTATTTCCTCTTTCGTATACTCTTCTTGTTCCATCTTGAAGACATGCTGCAGATACAAACGATAGGACAGGAGCATTAAGTTTAAATTGACTTAAACCTAACACCTGTGTTTAAAGCGGTAACTGATATTTATTGATCATTTTTATGTCAAGTAGTGAGCATTTTCTTTGATAAGTAGTGATCATTTTCTTTGTAGGGGCTCTTGAAGCACTGGGTTGATGTTAGTGTTGTAAGTAATATAATAAGACGATAAGCTAATACTCTTTTTGGAAGCATAATGACTATATGTTTACCTGATTAAAATGCTGCTGGAGCTTTTCATTAGTGAAGTTGATACAGAACTGCTCAAAACTAGAAGCAGACATTTTGATTGATAAATAAACTAAGTACAAAATTACACAAAAGAAAATTATGCACTCAATAGAAGAGCAGAAAAGAGCCATGTTGCTAGATTAACCTGTTGAGTTTAAAACTTTCAAAACCATAGATATCAAGAACACCAATAATGCACTTTGAAGAGGGATCTTGCCCGATCGAATTGTTAATTGTCTCCACAAGCCTGAAACAAAATAAAACTTCCATCTAGTATGCGTAGAGGGAAAAAACAGGATCATAGTTCTACATGGGGTGTATGCATGACAAAAATATAAACAAATTCAAATTTCATGTGGATTAGTCTGATGAAATATATCATAATGTTCCAAAAACAATGTGATGTACATCAATATACCACAACACCGTGAAACTAATGATCTACCTAGAAAGTTACTCCAAAACGACATCGTTTAATTTATGACACTAGTTAGCAATTTATGTTCCGTTTTAGCTGGAAAAACCATCATAGAGAGAGAGAGAGAGAGAGAGAGAGAGAGAGAGAGAGAGAGAGAGAGAGAGAGAGAGAGAGAGGGGATAAAATGGACAGCCTACCATCTCAGATTTCTTAATCTTAGTGCCAACTACCCCAGCACCAAGAAATTTTAAAAACAATCATAATAATAAAAAAACCACCTTATCTATGCTACTGCAATGATGAGACAATATATGTAGTACATGCAGATGTCAGCTAAAGTCAGTGGTGGTACTCATGATGATGGCTGGACACAATATAGGCTTTATGTCAAAAATTTTACAAAAACTAAGTCCGTGTTAATGCCTTCTCTGGATCGACATATTCTAACGACAAAATAGTTCCTGAAGTAAGAAGGAATGTTTACCAATCGAACAAACGTGAGTATACGGTTTTAGCCAATGCATCTCTGCTGCCTAGTGCAGAATCAGGATCAAGCGTTCGCGTGATTACTTCTTCAGGAGTCACCATCACACGTTTAATAAGTGCATCTTCTAGGCTTTTGGCATCACACCTATCACAGCACAGTGTTAACAAAGTATATACCAGAGAACCTTAACAGTCCAGCATTAGAAAGGTTTTACCTAAGAAGCTCAGCGGTCGTATTTAAATGAAATCTTGACTTCTCATCTTTAAGAACAGAAGAATCCACTTCCTCCCCTTTAGAAAAGTTAATGTTGCCAAGATGAAGAATTGCGGCAACAACTCTGAATATTGCATCCTGAGAAGAGACCCCAATGTTCAAAGGTTCAACATCATAATTCACTGTATGAGATACTCCCTCGACACATTTATATTGTCCAAAATTGATGGTGGTGGTTAAATAATGTCCGACTTTGACCAATATTACAATAGATAGCGATTACAACTTTTGAAAATGATAATATAAAACTTGTTTTAGTACATCAAATATGAAGCATTTTTACATCATATATCTACAATATATTTGGAGAAACTAGTCAAAATTAACAATGCTTGAGTACCAAACTACCAAAGTAAAATGGGCACACTAAAGGTATGGAGGTACTTTTACATTAAATACTGACCTGGTCATCTGCACTTATCCCAACAACATCCATAGCCCTTCTGGTTGCAAGATATTCCTCCCCGTCGTCAACCCCATCCAGCTTATAGCAATTGGTTTGATTTAAGTAATGGTATTTATCAGGGCTCTCCAACTTGAATTTCTCTCTTACCTACATATGTTCACTGGAATTAGAGGTGTCTCATACATGCATATAGCATCAGTTCCCAATAATAAGACTTAAGGAACCGAACTAACACAAATGTTTCATGGCTCTGGAAGTATCCTACCTCTTGAGGAGCCGCACAAAGGAGATAAAAGCAATGATAATTTCTTTCGGGATCTGAAACCTGGCAGACACGAGACCTCTCTAGCAAGTATGTCCGAATAGCAGCGCCAGAAATCTTCCCATGCTTGTCAAATTGGATCTCTACAAACTTCCCGAAACGACTACAGTGTTGACAGAATGCAGATAAACAATCGGCTTTTTAGTACACTTTTTTGAAGGAGAAAACACAATTATGAGTTTATGACCAGATTCAGAACAAAAACAAAAGCCAGATATTTATAAAGGGCACTCAGGAAATGATTCATACTGACCTTGAATTGTTGTTTCTTAAGGTTTTGGCATTGCCAAATGCTTCAAGAACCGGATTGGACTGTCACATAACCAAACAGGATTAGGCATGCTATTTCTTCTCTTTCTAGAAAACTAAAACTGAATAGATATCCAATATTAGACAAAACAGTGCAGCATTATTTTCAAGTTGCATTTTTTCAACAACTTAAGATGGAGAGTACTTCTCCGTTCACTTGAACACCACATTTAATCATTTACCGAAGGACTAATGTTTTAGGAGATGGAAAATATTTGAGAGAAGAATGAGGCCCACACTCACTTGAAAGTGTTTTTTGTGCTTTTTCTTACCCAAAAATGGGATGTAGTGAATTAATTTGAAAGTCCCAAAAAAGAAAATCTAGTGAACGAAAATGAATAGAGGGATTAATAATATCCATAGCATAACCTTGTCAGGGAGGCTTATAAATACAACTACTATATCACCTATAAAAAATCAGAGAGGCTAGAGCTCCTTACTTCGAGAACTTGTTGCTCAACTGTACGACCTTCCACACCAGTTCGTCCCCCCAAGTATGCAAGATATCTCATAAGCATCTTTGTCGTCTCAGTCTTACCAGCGCCACTTTCTCCACTAACCAGGATTGAATTACTCTTTCCTTCAGTAATCATCGCCCTTGTTGCAACAGATATGTCAGTCATGGAAGATTAGGATGTTATAAAAAGGGGAGAAGTTAAAATATTGACAGTAGATGTCACCTGTATGAAGTATCTGCTATTGCGAAAACATGGGGACTGAGCTCCCCGAATTGTGCTCCTTTATATTGATCCATCATGTGAATATCATACAAATGAGGTAATCTTTGAAATGGATTAACTGCAATAAGAATATTTCCTGTGTATGTCTGCAATTGACGTGAAACCCGATTATTCAAGAACATGGGCACACACCACCTATATAAAGACTTGTCTCAAAAACCACTAAAGGCGGCTTACATAGATCTCATTTATTGAATATCTAATGGCCAAATTAGAAAGGACTCCTGGTTCATGCAAGTATGCAAGCTTTGTCATGTCATCAACACCTCCAGCTGGAGCTTCCTCGTCCTTAGGATAGACTTTTGAAACGTTTGTGACAACCTTCAGATCAGAACTTTGGTTAGAATATCAAACGAATCATAAGCTTTGCATGGACTACAGATAAAAGTATTTTATAGAATAAATTGAAACTTCACGGAAAATTTGTCTATAACCACAGATAACGAAACAACATGCATGCCACAATTGAGTAGTTGACTAAAAGACAAGCCTTCGAATTTTTTAGTAAGTATCGTAACATTTGTTCACTGAAAAAAAATACATGCATTCAAACAAAAAAGGAAAAAAAAAAAAAAAGCATTGCAGATAAGTAAATCCCATCGGTAACCTCTGGCTCTTCAACTGACATTTTTTTAACTGAACTTAATTTAATTGAATAAACTGGAGTTAAACTAAATTGACTAAAGCTGAATCCAACTAACCTGAAGTTTAAGATCGATAATCACACCCCTTAACGCCATGTAAACCCCTTTCAATATAAGACTCACATGAAACTATTTTTTGAAATCTTTGAATGACTTTAAAGCTTGTGAGAGTCTAAAACTGGTGAAGAAACTCAAGGGAGCTGAATTGAAGTTAATTTTCAGAGCTCAATGGAACTGTATTGAGCAGGTTTCACTGTTATCTCAGAATGAAGGAGAAGGACCTAACGACAAACCACTTTTCTTGAGAAGCAATAATTAAACATACACAGAATTTCCCCATTGAATTTTTCTGAAACCTAGTATAAATTTTTTTTTTTAAATAATTAGTCCTGACAATGAGCCCCCATGTAAAAGTATTAACGTAGGTACTTTTGGGTTCCGCAGTTGATTCCAACCATACAAAACAACAATTATGATGGTCGCAACTCCATCATAGAAGTCCAAATTCAGCGCATGTACCCAGTAATTTAAAATATGATACTCACTGATTTTCCATGTGTGGTTTGGACATGAAGCTCTGTGCCATTTACCCGTGTGACTTCTCCATCCACCCATGCTAATTCTGGATCTTCAACCCAAACCTTAGAACCTACTATAACATTTTCTGGGGTCGCCTGTAAAAAAAAGGTATTTCATCAAATCATAAGCACACATGTGTAACTGTGTAAGTACATAGTCTACATTCAATTAGAAGTACTTCTTGGACATCATGAACACAGAATTTAGCAGCCATATAGCCAATCTGGCAGATATTGCCGTTAGTATAATGTGATACAAACTAAGAATAAACAAAGACACCATGTTCATTGTTTCTGTGGGATAAAGGGAGCTACAAGGGAAGTTGTCGATGCTGAAAGGTTGTGAACACAAGTCATGTGGATCACCACTCGATGACTTTACGGGCTAACTTAGCTAACATCTACACAACCGTGTTCATTGTTGTTCCTTCTGATGCCACGTATACATGATACAACTGCTCACAATACACCTAGTACGTCTAGAGGTACACGGCCATGAAAGAGGATAACAGGAATACACTAAGCCAGTCCACTTGGATTCTTCCACTGTAATGCAATCACTCTGTACTCGTCTATGCCGAGTTAGTCAGTCCAAAGTAGCAATCATTTTTGCTTATTGCGAAGATCATCAGCATTGCAAACCAAATGAACAGGATTTTTGCCAGAACCTTCTCCCAACACTATCTTGCCCAGGGTTCCAAGCACTTTCCAAGACACTAAACTTCAACCATCTTGAGTTATTTCCAATTAACATCAAAATTAGCAACGAATGAAGACATTGGGGTTCAACTCCCACACCTCCCCAACTGAAAATTTCCCAACTGAATTGAACTTGGGTGCCATTTTAAACATAGCTTTGCCATCGATCAAATAATCGCACACCTCCCCATACTGTAACCAACCAAGCAACAACGAATGATCACATAAAAATGTCAGCCAAACCCGTACACGGTCAAAAAACTGAAGTCATTGGGATTCAACTCCTTTTCAATCACACTAAAACAGCTAATCAGAATTACACCTAACAGTAATTTGATATGTCTCCAATGCCCTCCACTGATATCCTCGTCATCCCGAATCGAACCCAGATAAATCATCCTCTGCAACTTGCCAATTTCCATGCTTTATTAAAAATTTCGATACCCAGATAAATCATCCAACTGAATTGCTGAATTTAGTCACAACCAAGTTGATCTTAAACAACCAGTATTCACCCACCAAACCCCTTGTAACTTCAAAGTCAAATTTGGTTACTGTTACCAAAATCAAACATCTTAACAACAATTGATCAATACAAAAGCATCGGATCATCATTCAACTGAACTGAAACCCAACATATCATCATAATTCAACTCAAAATTCAATCATCAGAAACAATAAAATTGTATAAACAAGCATACCAACCAAAAACAAACATGAATCAAAACTACTAAACTTGAAAAAGGAATAAAACATACCATAATTCACCCAAAAATGAATGGCCCCCCTTAATAATTTAGGATTATTATACACAAAACAGCAGATCCAAGGGACTAAACCCAGAAAAATTCAGTAATCTGATGAGCAAAGTTCAACTGAAAAATCAGGAAATTTGGTATAAGAAGAAAGGTTCTGGAATTGAAATGTCTTTTTCATGAGAATTAAGAATGAAATGAAAATTGGGTGTGTAAAAAGAATTGTAGTATATAGGTTTAATAAGCAGAAAAAGAATAATAAATAAAAATAATAAATGTGGGTATGAAAAAGTAGAAAAAATAGTGTAAGAAAATGGGAAAGTTAAGAACTTTAAGCTGGAAAAATGATGTGGTACATAGGAAATTAGGAATTAAGGAGTAAATTAATTAATAAATGAAATTAATGAATTAATTAAGTGTGATAGAGAAAGTTTAGGGAGCAAGGTAAGGAAGTGCAGTGGTCAGCTGGGGTCATACACAGCGTTTCATCTTCGTGCTTTCCCACATTCTTTCTTACCTGTCTTTGCCTGTGTGCCAGCCGACTTTTTTTGAGTGTTTTCTAAGTAACTACTATTTTTAATTAATAATACTACTTCATAAATATATTATTATAATACTCAACCTTAAAAAAAAAAAAAATTATTTCAACGGGTATGTATTTTTTTTTTTTTGCGATTTTAAGTTTCTGTTATAGATTAATGAAATAGAGAATGTATTTCTTATTTCTTATTAAATGTGTGTAATGAACAAATGACATATTCTCTATGTTTATCAATTAAGATCATCTGTCCTACTTTTATGTCTCATCTTGTATCGCATCCCCTTAAGATCTTAACACATCACACTTGAAATAATAAAAAATGATGGTAATATTATATCTCAAAATGCTAATGTGTCATTAGGAGAAGTCGTGGGACACAAGATGGAATATGAAATGGGACGGAGGATCTGCTCTGTATTTATAGGGCTTGGATACAATGGCATCTAACTTATAAGAAGTAAGGAAATATTTGCCCTTATATATTTCTTACTAGATTTCATGCCCGGGATTTGCCCCGGTAATATCTTAACAAGGTTTTAAAGCAATTATCACGATATTAACCTTAAAAAAAACATAACGTAATAGGCATATATAGAGAATTATTCGAGTATGATCGTTTTCAAGTAGCTTAGTCCCAAAGCCTACTCATATGAAAGAGCTTCTCGTAAAAAAAATTATAAAAACAACGGATCACTAAATTACATAACTATTGCCAATCCCCCTAATACTAAAAGATTAAGAAATCTTTAAAGTTTTCCCGCCAAAGTGCAAATCTCTATGATTGGTCCTCACAATGTCATTCTACCATAAATAACAACTTTCAATATGTAAATATATATTAATGAGATATTCTGATTTTGTTATACAAGTAAAAATGCAGTAATAATATGTATGAAACGGTAGGAATATTCTGCACAATCTTTTCCATAATTTGTTTTCTTTTGTCTTTTGATATAATTGTGTTATAAATTGATTATCTCCTTTTACAAATTATAAAATTAATGAATTATGAACAACAAATTGCTAAACCTTTCATTTATGCATTATCAGATAATAATTATTGACACATACTTATTTTGTACAGTATAAAACAAATATATATAAGGATTGCTTTGAAACAAAAAAAAAAAAAAAAAAAAAAATTGAATCCATTACACGGAGTAATAATTTGAGAGACCTTTATACAATGAAATCATTAGTTTTGAGGGATAAAAAATATTTTCACTAAAGTACATATTTCATGATGTATTATCTTGATTAGTTTCGAGATCTACAAGTAATATATTAAAAATGTTAAACCTCTATATATACCGCGCATGCATTGCGCGGGATCTAAACTAGTATATAACTTATAAGCCTATGCTTCTGAAATTTTAGACCATGTAAAACGCTTATATTTGTACCTTAACGTTGTGACTATTGTTTTTGGCTTATTGCGGGCTAGCTATTGAGTATAGATCGTGACTGAAATTACTCCTAGTATAGTTGTGAACTGTGACTCATATATACTTAGGGGGCGTTTGGTATGGGGATCTAAAAGAAAGGGAAATGGAAACAAAGTTATTGATGCATTTATCGGTGTTTGTTTGACTAACACGCCCAAAACGTCACAATTAAAGGCGGTCAAATTAACAATTTATATACCACAAAACGCGCTAATTATACAAATTATAAAACGAGTATAGAAGCAAGCAAAGAGATCGAACCCAAGAGAAGAGGGGTTTTGCAAACGGTTTTCAATTATGTAACTAGAACAAATGCAATTAACTAAAAGACAAATATGTAAAAAGGGGGGGTTTTGTAATTGGTTCAAGTAACAACATTCAAATAAGAGTGTCAAGCAAGTAATCAAGCAAAACGTAAACAATTGATTTATAAGATGGAAATTATCAATTTAAAGAGAAACTTAACACAATCCTATTAATGGTCTTCTAATGGTTGATCATTGACTCAATTTCTCCCCCAATTACTATTATTACCCTATTGTAAGAATTACTTCTCTAAATCTTCATAATAATGGTAAATGACAAGGAAATCCCACTTAATCATCTAACTCAACTCATTCATGACCCAAGTAGAATCCCACACATTGGTTCACAAAACAAGAAGATGAAGGCACAAAAGATTCAATCAATAAGGGTAATTAGGCACAATGAAATCCCGATTAATACCTACTTACAAGTTAACTCCTTTCTTATGGACAAATTAGGAGGAAATCCCACTCACTAATCTAACCACAAGGTGTTGCTTAGATAAAATCACAAGGAAAGCCCACTTAATGATTCTAACAACAATGAAAATGAGAAATTAATAAGAGTAAGCAACAAGGAAACCCACTTAATTACTTAATTGAAACAATAATCTCAAAATCAAAACATTAAACACAAAGGATTTAACAATAATAACAATAATTAGGGAAGGATTAAGAGTCTTACAACCAAAAGATTACACCTTTAGGAAAGGTGTAAGATAGGAGATTAGTTCTCCATAATAGATCTAACCCAATTACAAAGATGATTAATTCCCAAATTACAAGCTTAAATTGTTCCACAAAATGATATATGAAAAGATGATAGATGTTGGGCGATAAGAGATGTGTGAAAACCTAATGTAATCACCTATTTATAATCTAAACCTGATTGGGAGTAATGGGCCTCGAATAACAAAGCTAATGCGATTTTGCGAAAACAGGGCAGCAGGAAACCCGCACGGTGCGGATTTTCATATGAGAAACCCGCACGGATGAACCATATAGCCAAGAGAAACCGCGAGGGCGTTTAATAGAAAACAGTATATGGGTAGGTTCTATACCTATTCATATAATAGACTTACAATCTATAGATCACAAGGGAAGAATGCCCTAGCCTCTGTCCGGCCGATCATTCCGCTAAGACCTATCTACACTACCACTATTTCATACTTCTACCACTACCCCCGCTCTTAGTTCAGTTCGGTAGAACGTAGGTCTCCAAAATCGACAATTGGACTCAAAAAAGCATAGGCCTCCGGTAATTTGGCAAAGAAACAACTACTCGAATAAAGAGCAAACAGAATAATAGATTTCCCACTGGTATTTGATAAGTGCATAATTTGTATACTTTAACTCCTTTTGTTAGCTTCGTTTTACATGTCTTTTAGCACTTATCTTAGTGTTTTGAGCTAACAATTGTACTTTTAGTCTTCTTTGTGGAAATTGTCATGTTTTGTAGGTACATTTGGTTTTATGAGCTAAATTACTACAAAATGAGCTAATATGTATACAAGACTAAGAGCAAGCTTCAAGATGGGCTAAGCATGGAAGAAATGGACTAAGCATGAGATTTTGTATGGATTGGCATGATTAAATTGATGGACCAAATGCAACAAATGCAAATGCAAGTCAACAAAAGTCAAGCCCAATTTAGAAAGTCCAAATAAGAAGAGAAGATCATAAAATGAGAAAGTGAAGAGTCAAGTAGTCAACTAGCATTTACCGGGTGATTAAACGTCACATTTATGCTAAACATTGGATACCATATGCAATTAAGTGAGGAATTAAGGAGACCGACTTAGAGAGCCACGACCCCGATCGGGGTTGGCCGTCCCGATCGGGTCCATTG
>JAGPOY010000566.1:0-22428 GCA_018983105.1 Silene uniflora | reverse complement strand
TTCGTACCTGTTATATGAAGACAAAGGTCCACTGTGACATGGTGAAACCTCTAACTGCTAATTGGCGTTGCCTTAGATCGTTACGCTTATATGTGCCAAAAGTCGAAAATTTGCCGGAGTCAATTGGTGAATTGTTACACTTAAGATATCTAGATCTCTCTCACAATAAGCACCTCAGGACACTTCCAAATTCAATTGTGAAATTATATAATTTGGAGAGTTTAATTTTGTTCTTTTGTCCTAACATAGAAGAGTGGCCAAAAGATTTTTGCAAATTGGTAAATCTTAGGCTCTTGGATATACCTTCTTGTCCAGCTGGCTTGCCTTCGGGTATTGACCAGTTGACTAACCTGCATGAGCTATCCTACATTAACTTTGGCGCAAGGAGTTGTGGTAAGCAAATTGTAGGTCAATTGAATGACTTAAAATTACTTGTCAATTTAAGGGGTCAGCTTGATATCCAGGTCTATGATAAGTTTGCAAGTGACGAGGAAAATAAATGGCAAGGCGGTTATTTGGAGCAAATGATTCTCAAGTTTGTGCGGATATTTTTTGAGAACAATAATTATCATGCTGTGATGATTGAGAAACTGCAGCCAAATCGTAATCTCATGCAGTTGTCCTTGTATCATTATAATGGTACTGAAATTCCAAGGTGGGGAAGAGCACAGGATGACTGGGCAACTATTCTTCCTAATCTCGTTACGATTGTTTTTAAGTTTTTCAAGAGGTTGGATGGTATCCCATTGTTGAGTAATTTAAAGCATCTGAAATCGTTGACTCTCGAGCAGTTGGATAATTTGGAGTACATGGAGACTAGTGCAATTAGCCGCGGTGGTTCTAGGTCAAAGGATTTACCCTTTTTCCCATCCCTTGAGTATCTCTGTATTTGGAGATTGAAAAGGTTCAAGGGATGGTGGGGAGGGATTGGTGAAGGAGATCAACCGCCATTTCCCCGTCTCTCGATATTAAGAATCAGCTGCTGCCCCAAGTTGACATCTTTTCCTCCTTGTCCAAGCCTGAAATCACTTAGTGTTTCATCCACCAACAGGTCATTGCGGATATTACCAGGTGAAGAACATGCAAACTTAGATCTCAACTTAAAGGTGGAAGTAGACTGTGTGGGTATTCTCACTACTCTGCCTGCTAGACGTCTTACCACCATCATGATAGTAGAAGACGAGGAATTGGAGAGTTTATCGGAAATTGAGGAGGTATTTAAGAGCTGTTCTGCCTTACAAAGCCTTGAAATTACAAGATGCAGAAGGCTGACGAATGTTTCAGGAGCATTGGAACATCTCACTGCCTTGGAGTCGTTGTCATTAAATAGGGTACCTTTATTGGACGAGGAAGTCGATGATGATATGCCTTGGAGATCCCTACGTCACAATCTCCGTTCTCTCAAGTTGGATTCTCTTGGCAACCCGCAAATTCTGCCTACATGGATGAGGCACTTGACCGCCCTTCAAATGCTTTGCATAAGAAATTGTAACTCATTGATATGTCTACCGGAATGGATAAGCTGCTTATCATCACTTGATTACCTCTCGATCATCTCTTGTACTGGCCTCAAATCATTAGGCTCGGTTCAAAACATCACTTCTCTTCAGGAACTTGTGATCATAGACTGCACGGACCTAAGAACAAGCGGCAAAGAGTGGCAGAATAATATTCGACACATCCCTCACATCAGGTGCACTTTGTCTCTTCACTAATTTCATAATCTTCTTATTTCATGTCTTGCTTTCGAAGTCTCTTCTTATTTCATGACCTTCACTTGATCAATAAATTGCGTTGTCGCCATATCTAAGCTTATTTCATGCCCAGTGCACATTCATTCGATATTTCGGTCAAATAAAAGAGGAACTTGTTTCATAAATATCTTATGCCATACTTCGTATATCTTTAGTCCTGCACTTATATGATTAATAATATGCGTGTCCTTTTTTTGTCAACCCAATATCCTGTACACCGTTTTATCACTGAGTTTATTAAGAGACCGCTTTGTCCGTACTTTTTTTATTTTTGCAACAATTTCATTAATTAGTTCTCAATAAAATAATCTAGATAGTTCATGAGTTGTAAGGTCATCGTACTGTTATATGTTGTTCTGTACTTTGGCTTTTACCCTCCAGGCATCGAAAATTGTGTATATACTTTCTTGTGTGGAAGTCGTCTTTGTTTGCTCTTTCGAAACCCGGCTACACTTCTGTATCTTTCCCCCAACACATTGCAGTAACTTGGTTTTTGAGACATTGGTGGTTGGCTACTTCCTTTTTTCGAAATGAGACTTGATGTACGAAATGTTGTTGTGTCGTTTAAAACACAGGTTTTCATTGTATTAAAAGAGAAGGCATTAGCTGATGAGGGCGAAGCAGCTGTACATGCCTGAAAAGCTGAATCCAAAACTGTGAAGGCTACACAAGAGGATGTGATGCAAGCTGAAAATCGTTTTATAGCTAACCAGCAATCAGAAGATAATGTTGTAGGAAGTCCTGCTGCTAGTCCTGTTAAATGATCTAAAGAGAACCATTTTGACAGACCGATGTTGATTCAAATGCATCACGTCGTTCCAAGCAGCCTAGGAGGTATGCCATTCTTTGGGAAAATAGCTGCTTTCCTTGCATCTCATTATATGATAATTACTCTGATTTTAAAATGTCCTGCATTGGTTATTTTGGTTATCTATGCAGTGACAGGTCTCTGTTGAGGACAGCAGATTTGATGAGCCAACAGGGTGAAGTATGACCTAGATATCAAGCATCTGAGTCTATATGGTAAAGAGTGGCTTAAAAATGGGAGGGGAGGCTGCTTCGGTTAATTTGGTGTGTTTGAAAGCTTATATGAGTATGGTGCGCTTGGAAAACCTGGAGAAATGACATTGGGGTTTTGTAATTAGCAGACGATCATGTATTCGTTTGGACAAAAAGTATTGTATAAGACAGTCGCACATGTAATGTCGGACGAACCCACATATTATGTATTCCTTATTTAGTTATATGGGTAATAGGTTGGTGTCTCTTGTAAGATCGCCTCATTTAAGTTTATTTACTTGCCTTTTTGCTGGTTCAAGTCGAGGAGATATGGAAAATCTTGCATGATTCATTTACTATGTTACTCCCAAGTCTTCATGACTGGATTAACTGTTGCTTGGGCAGTATAAGCAGAAGGTTTTCATGCCACATTTAAATGGTCATGGAATCGGAGTTTTTTGTTTCCATGGCGTTTCTGAAACCAAGAGCCTATGTAACTCAGACTGAGTTAGAAGTATCTGATACACAGTGCATGTCAATGTTTCTTGTGCTTTCACTTGCGCAATTTTGGAACCTGTAAGCTCATATACATATGCAGTAGGGATATTGCATTCTAAGTGTCACTATGTTTTACATGCTGTAGTTCCTAAATGAAGCAGAATATATGAAAGCTTCTTATTCTGAGCAATCTGAAGAACCCAAGGCGGATTCTGTAATACTGTACGTTTTTTTTTTTGACAGCCGTAAAGAAAGTGTTCATTTGTTATTTGTTATTTTTGTTTCATGTTGTACTAATTTATCACCATGCAATGTACGGATTCTGTAGGACTGAGTATTTCCTCGACCTTTCACTTTTGGAACCGTTGCACATAATTTCCTAGTGGGGATTAAGGAGGCAAAGTAGAGGATGAGACTGATCGTTTATAGTTATATCAATCATTTAGTATGATACAGTATATAGTGCTAATAACCGTTGTGTCTCATCATTCCAAAATTTAAGTCATGACAAGCTCGGGAACTGGATATGTACTCGTGTCTGATTAATAATTTCGCGTGATTGTCATTAATTTTTATTTGATAAAACCGACAAATTAAACTTAAACTTAAAAAACTTCCCATTTATATAGTCACTTCTCAGTGATGTATCTCGCAAGATAGATCTCAGTGCATAATCCAATCAATCTCGCGTGATTGCCATTGATTTTTATTTGATATAAATGATGATGTATCTCGCAAGATAAAGACAATGAGGTAAGAGATATGACATAAAAGTGAGACATTTCATCTCAGTGCATTTCATGGCACTTCTTAGGTACAAAGGACAAAAGTCCGTTATTAACATCATACAAAATATTGAAATTAACTTGTTGAAACGCTCCGAAAAGATTTGGACCCGGGTCATCAGTAGCGTATATAGCCATACAAAATCCGCCTTGCTCCGAATTCAAGAACATATTGTCTTTGTCCATAATCCAATCAATCTCTTCTGATCGTCCGCTCGCAAAATGTAGAATCGTAGAAGGATATCGTTGACTATCAGTCGGAACTTGAGAGTAACATAAAGGATTCAAATCTCCGGTCTCAGTCGGTTGCCACCCGTAATTAATTCTAAAGTATTGAATCATCGCTTGTTTTATAGGACGGAATGCACTTCGTGCTAAGACCGTATAAGGTGAACCTGAGTCGATAAAAAATCCTTTGGTATAAAATTGGTCATCTAGTTCAAAAATAGACGGATCAATTGGTAATCTGTTTCCGTCAACACTAATACCGTTCAAATATAAATGATATTTCTCGTCGAACATTGAGATTGTTTGAACTCGTGTAGCATCATCTCCGCTTATATCCGCATCGCCTCCAAAGCGTATATACGAGTTTACATGCGTCATAGACGATACCAAACAATACGAAAATTGACCTCTAATTTGACTAGTGAATTGCCTCAAGAATGATCTAGGCCCCGGGGCAAGACCATGTATACCGGCGATCTTGTTATCAGGTCCATAATTATCACCGAATTGGAAATTCTCGTTGTGTACTGCACAACCGAATGCTACACCTGGATACGGATATAAGGTGTCGCTATTTTGAGCGTTCTGAAAATAAAATACGTCCCTTCCAACGAAACCAGTCGCACGGGCGTTAAATCCGTAAGTAACATCAAATCCACAATCACCATTGTATGCTAATTGTGGATAGCACATTTGGTCATTCGGTTTCATTGCCCGGTAAGTAGTAGAATTCGTGTAGCGAAAATCTGTTTGATTTACTTGTATACAAGGGTTGCATCCTTCACACTGAACCCAAGTCTCCGGAGAAGCGGTGTCTAGGAGAAAATAAGTTTGTAACGTTGCATTATCTTTACCCAAAGTCAGCGGGGTTATAAAATAACTTGAATAAGCCGGAATCAATGGCACCGTGATAGAATTTTCCCCAATAATTCTTGTAGAATTTTTCGAGTAAATGTGAACTCGAGAAAGGGATATGTTGGTAAGGAATTGATGTCGATCTTGTGCCGTAAAATGTTGAGGTAACATTTTAGAATGAATTGAGTCTATAGGAATCATTTTCAAAACTATGGCATTTGTTTTAAAAATGAGAGTAATAATCATCAATAAGTGTAAGAAAATGAGAATTTTTTGAGACATTATTTTGATCAAGAAAACAAACAATGGGAGTTGGATAATAATGACATCATTGCTGAAAATTTTAGTTTTATAAACATTGTTAGGTACAATATGCATATTAAGTATGTAATTAAATATTTAATTACTCTTTAAGAATATCTATCTTTAAATGGTGTGATATGTTTCATAATTAAGAGTACATACCCTTTTTTTTAGTATATTTATCAATCAATATCTTTGGGATTTTATATCTTAGATAAGAGTCGAAATGCTATATAATTGAATTATGAGCTTTTAAACATACGGGGTTTCCTACGTGGTACCCTCGTATTTTATTGAATTCTTATCACTCATCTTTTGAAAATATCGGTGGTACCCTTAAATTTAATAAAAACTTTTTAAAATACCAAAAATATTCTAATTCACCCTTTTTAAGTGTCTCGTTTTTGCACTTTCTTGTTATTATTTGGCGATAATTTGTCAACCTATTATCATAATTAATAAAATTCGTTTGTTCAATCTTAAATATATTTTCTTTACGAAATATAACCGCTAGAAAATTCAAATTTTATTAGTTTGGGTATTTTATAAACAATTTAACGGAATGTAATTTAGAGGTACCAATGATGTTTTTCAAAACCAAGGGGTCACGTACAAATAGAAAAAAACATGCGAGTATCATTTAGAAAATTTCAAAATGCATAAATGAATCGATGTAGCAAATGCCCTGATGACTTAACTAATGTGAGTAAATCTACCATTTAAGTTTCACTTATAACAAATCAGTCCTATAAATTTCCAAAAATATACAATTAAGCACAAATCAAAATTTTCTACCATTATATTTGCTAGAAATTATTATTTTCTATTATAAAAAATTAAATATATCTATTGATTACTCCCTCTGCCCCGTCATTTGTTATCCTTTTTCATATTAGGGTGTCTCAGGCAGTTGTTATCCTTTCTATTTTAAGAAAGAAATTGATGAGCAATTTGATCATTCACACCCAATATGTCCCACTTGTCATTTAGTAATTGGCTCTTTCCTCTTTCCTTCATCTTTGTGCCCAAAACAAAAGGACAACAATTGACCGGAACAGAGGGAGTACAATATATTTCTACATGTTAAAAAAAAATGTGTTTCAAATTGATTCTAATAAAAGTTTGGTTTTGTAGTTTCACACTATAACTTTATTAAAAAAATCTCATTTATTGTGAATATAAGATTATACATCAAGATGTATATGAGTATGATACATCCAACACAAATCTAATTGAGCTTATATGCAATCTTTTCGAGCTTTTAAAATTTTTGAGTTACATTTTAGTTTTTAAGTGTCAAAATTAAAATCTAAATGGGTTATATGTATTATTTTTGAGTTTTATTATGATATTTTGAGTTTAAAATTTATATAAAAGCGCTCAGATTATTTTTACTAAAGCTCGTAAAATTTACATATAAGCTCAAATCCTTTATTATAAACTCTCTATATATATTACCAATTGTACAACTAGTTTTATAATCTACTAATTGTTTATTTTATCACCAAGATAAATAAATAAATAAATAAATAAATAAATAAATAAGAAAAATATCTAATATGGGTACCTGAGTTTGGAATTTTGTCAAACCTCAGATAACTATATTGAAAATGTTCCAATAATTAAATACTCATAATTTAGTATAAAAAATATTGGGGCATGCTTTATAAGAATTATTATAAATATTTGCGATATTTCTAAGGGCTTGAAATATAGATTAGACTTGGTAAAATTGACTCAACCTAGATTACCTGTTTCTTACTCGACCAGCCCCCGAATTTTAGATACGAATCCGAATTAACCTGACCCAAGATAACTTAATAATATAACCCGAAAATGAGCCAACCAAAATAATCAGCAGCCTAATAACCACACCCGAATCCTTGCAAACGCGAAACTAACCCATTTAAACTGATCGAAGCTTATCCGACCCGATTGATCCGTTTGGGAGGGGTATAAAGTACTTCATAAATCGTAAGTTCCCCAGTTTAATCTCTTCTCTCTTCTCTCTTCTCTCTTCTTCCCTAAACCTTAAACCCTCCCAACTTCGCAAGTTCCGATCTTCTTAAGGTTTGTTCTCACCTTGTTCCCTAATCTTTAATTAATTCGTTAATTAATTTTAATTCATTTCCTTATTTGTGATTTTCTTATGCTATAATTATGAAATTTTCCATCGTTCTTCTTTCAATTTTTTTGAGTGAAATTTGTGTAATTTGATTTGTAATTATAAGATTCCGATTGGGTAATTATTGATTATGAATTTGGGTGTAAAATTAAAACAAGAAAGGTTCAATTTTTCCTTCTCAAATTCAGTAAAACCCTAAAAAATTGAACCCCCAAAATCCCAATTTTTCCCCTTTTGAAGTTTATTAATTCAGGTTTTTATTTCTTGTGATTTATAAAGATTTGATGTTTGTTATGTTATAATTAGTTTTCGTTTTGGTATTAATAGTGTTTAACCCTAAAAATTTACTTTTGTTTATGTAAATTGTTGAGTTAAGCTGAATATTTGGTTGAAGAACTATAGGTGAACCTGGCAGTATTGATAGAAAATTCGAAATACCCGAAAAATTGTATAATAGTGAAAGCATGCTGTTTTATGAGTTGGACGATTTAATTGATGTAATACGAAGTATGAGTTTATGCCCAATTGTATTTGAAGGCTACATATACCGTGCTCCCAATCCCAAAATAGTCGTTCATGAAAACTTGTATGGGGCGGTGTTGCTCGTGAAATGAATAATTAATCATATGATTAAGTGAGGAGTGCAAGTATCTGGGTTTGGTCTCACACTCTCGTGCAGGGTTTGTGAACATAATTTATGCTCCGATTGATACAAAAGTATTGTGGCAGGTATTATGGCTACTTCAGATGAGGAGGTAACTAGACTGTACAGAATTCAAAGGACGATAATGCAAATGTTGAATGACAGGGCTTATATTGTATCTGACTATGAGCTCAACATGACGAAGTATCAATTTGTTGAGAAGTATGGGGATTACTTAAAGAGGGATGCTCTTTCGATTCAAAAGACTAGACGAAATGACAGCTCTGATCAGGTACTTCATGGATCATAGATATCTGTGATGGCAAGTATAATTGTATCATCTTTGCCAAATCGGATTAGTAAATAGTGGAGTACTATTTTATTTGTATTATGTGATTTTGATACTATATGACTTTCCTCTGAGGTTGCGATTCTTTTGCTTATTATACATTTATTCTGGTGCAGATATATGTGTTCTTTCCTGAGGAGCCGAAGGTTGGGGTTAAGACCATAAAGAATTATACCAATATTATGAAAAATGAGAATGTAACCAGAGCTATTTTGGTGGTTCAAACTAACTTAACTCCGTTTGCAAAGACTTGTATCAGTGAAATCTCGTCTAAATTTCATGTGGAAGTTTTCCAGGTGAGTGATGTACTTCACTTGTTATTAATTTTTTTTTTTTTTTATGCTATAATCTTTAACATTATAATAGAGCACCATACAATAAGGGTTACCTCAATGCCCCAAAGACTCCCGTGCCTCCTGTGGTCCCTTGAGAAGTTAAGATGCTGTGTAAGAGGGGTTGTATATATGTAAATCTTAATTCCGTCTTTTTTTTTTATACACTAAGAGGTGGCTTTGAATCACCCGTGATATAGCAAAATCTAAATGTCAAAAAAGTTGGTAAAGACTTGGGGTGTACAGGGATTGAGGTTAGTTATTACCGGGGTAATAGAAACAAGGAGTTAATGATGTCAGGTGGACAGAAGAACGAGATGATTGGGTTTAGTTTTTACCGGCGTAATAGGTATGTCATAAAGAGGGGTAACTATAGTCCCCCGCCTGTCACCCCCACTTTTACCTCCATTTTATCTCCCCTTCACCACCCTCAGTTCCCCCTTTTTCTCCTCCTATTTTGACCTTTACTACCCTTCGTTTGTAACACCTAATTCAAGTGAACCCTTAATCTGTATAAGCGCATTGCCTGCATCTATAATCTATATGTGTCGCTACAAGAAAACTTAACTGTATTAAACATATATAAATGGATGGTGGACTCGGATAAGTTACTCGAAGGATTTACATACACCTGCTTGAACATAATGTTTTCATATCACATAACGAGTTTTATTAAATCAGGAAGCAGAGCTATTGGTTAATATCAAGGAGCATGTTCTTGTCCCTGAACATCAGCTGCTAAATGATGAGGAAAAGAAAACTCTGCTCCAAAGATACACCGTCAAGGAAACACAGGTTAGTTCCTAGTGGTATGAATGATGTGCAGCCCGCATGTGAGCATCAGCTGTGTGATAGTGTTGCATGTATGACTTTTGTGTTTCCCCTTCCCATGTGAAATCAAATGACTAGTTTTCAATTTCTCAACATGGCTTAGCAGGATGGGATGGAATTAGGTTAGTGGGTTGGACAATAGTGTAACTCCCAAGGCCGATGTTTTTACTGTTAAAGAAGCTGCATTAACTATTCATAATACTTGCTTCTGATGGCAAACCTACCTACTCTCTTCGCCCAGACAATTTGTTCACCTTTGCTTTTGACACATGCGAAAGAGACGAGGGATTGACCTTATTTTGTCTTTTTTTTTTATACTACCTAGGTTTTATAGTAGACACAAAAATGTTGATTTACATATTTAAAGCAGTCTCAGAAAGAAAAAGGTGAATAATTGATCGAGATCCCCAAAATGGACTTGTAAACAAACAATCTTTTTGTTGATCGAATCACCCATTACATGTGTTCTTTTATTAAATTGATGTGATGTGATGTGATGTGCCCCTTCAGCTTCCTCTCTCGTATATGAATATCTGAGGGAATCTAGTCGATCTCCTAGAATAGGATCAACCAATTTCGTCATTTTGGATGAGTAAGAAAAGTAAAAGCCACTTGTTATTAACTCGCCTTGAAGTAGGACATGAGTATCCCAGATTTGCCATAATGTAGCTCTTCCTCTGGATTGGGTTAGATTGAAGTCCGACATCTAGCAATTATCCAATTATCCTCTTTCTCTTTTCCGTTCCGTCCTCAATTGACACTCTTGTATACTCCGTAGTTATAGTTACTTTAGTCATCTTTTCCTTTTCCTTTCCCTTAATCAACTGTTGCAATCCTGATTTCTGGTGTTCTTACTCTAGCTTCCGAGAATACAAATGAATGATCCGATTGCAAGATACTATGGCCTCAAGCGTGGACAAGTTGTCAAGATTATCAGGCCTAGTGAAACTGCCGGCAGATATGTCACTTACCGATATGTTGTGTGATTATGCGGGGTCCAGTGTGTCGAGTTTTTGACGAACATGCGGTCACTATGTCAGTGAGCACCGAGTTTTTGATTACTTCCCCTGTTGTATGGTCCCCCAGAGATTTGTAAAACATGTACTAGGTTTTATTCGTGTACTTGGCAGTACGATATAAGACGCTGAGAAATGCGTACCTTAAGCAACCTATGCTATGAATCTATGATCACATTCCTACTAGCTTCTTACTCTTGTGCATGTATATTCTCAATTTTTTAACCAAGTAGGAATATACTCACTCCGTCTCAATCATTTGTTTACCTTCGGTTAAATAACCCTCACAAATTACAATCAATATAAAAGGTAAACAAACGGCTCGGAAAGAATTCTATTGTTCAGATTATGGTCAGATAATAAAAGCAAATTAGGTGAAGGAAGCCACAACTCGGAGGGATTTTTTGTCAACCTAGGGTACCGATGTACCGTGTGTCTCTGTCATTGTAAATTTTTACCCAATCGTAAAATCAAAATTGACCCCTCCATAATAATGAACAATGTTGAATCTTATACTATGATCCAGGCACCTAAGAATTTTCCAAAGCCGCGGGGTGTGTTATTTACATCCTCCTATAATATTTCCCTCTCGCTCGCTAGTAGGTCTTGCTTACGACGGGTCGGATCTTGTGACGGGTATTTTGTGAGAGGAAATGGGTAGAGGGGACAAGGTGGGCACCCCCCATGTGCTTCTCCACTCACCCTTGATGGGTATTTTGTGAGAGAATATGGTATCCGTCATTCATTTGTGACGGATAGTGTCCTTCACAAATGAGAATTTGTGCTCGCGAAATACTGAATTAAATGCTTCATATGTATAGTACTCCGTAGGTCTTACTTGAGAGTTAAGGCGGTCTTAAATTAAGATATCTCACAAGCTCTTTTTATTTTCACCATTATTTAAATGGGTTGTGACTTGTGAGTGATGTCTTAGTCTAAGACGGTCTTAAGCAAGAACTTGTGTACTATAATACGAGTAACTAGGTAGGGTGCCCGGCTACGTCCGGGCTACTTTTATTTACCATTTAAATTTTATTTTCTAGGAAATATGATTCGCTAAATTTGGTTCACCTCTCCCGCTGTTGGGTGCCCGACTACACGTTCACCTCTCCCGCTATTAATATGATTACTTTCACTACATCCCATGTTAATACTATTATGTTCACTACTTCTTCGGTTACTGTTGAACTACTCATACTATTTTTACGGTTAACCCGTTAGTTTTATCAAACTCATATATTTAAATAAACTAATATTTTCTTAAAATCGGATTGTTAGTTAATTTTTCATACTCTCTCCGTTGTTCCTACTGTGACTTTCACTACATGTGTTGTCACTACTATTACTTTCACTTCTCCCGCCGTCATTATTTTTTCTTTCACTACTCCCGCATTTATTATTGTTAATTTTACTACTCTCGTTGCCGTTACTATGACTTTCACTACTCCCGTTTCTATTATTGTTGCTTTTACTACTCACATGGGTGGTTAAATAAATTTGAAATATTAGATTAGATATCATTTAAGAGTAATAATTATTATTTACTAATTAAATTACAAATCTAATGAATTATGGAATATATTATATATTTTTTGGAAATCTGAATTGATTTACTTATATTTTAATAGTTTCCAAAATATAACATATACTTATTTATACTTTAAGGAAACCCGTCATATTTTAATATTCTCTAAATTTATACTTTTAACCAAAACTATATACTCCCTCCCATTCACTATAATCTTCCCTATTTCCTAAAACGGATTATTCAAGTAATCTTCCTCTTTCTATTTTTGGAAACTTTTACTCTTATTTTATTCATCCCTCTCTCCTATCACAAAACCCCACCCAACTCTTTTACTCCTATTTTAATACTTTTCTTAATGTTTTGGCCCCACAACTCCTTATTTAACTCCTAATAATTCATCCCTCTCTCCTATCACCAACCTCACACAACTTTTTTACTCCTATTTTAATACTTTTCTTAAGTCCCTTGTTCAGGTCCGTCACACAGCGCTAGTGAATAAAAACTATATAGTATAATTAAGTTGTATAAATTTATTTAATTGCATAGAAGTTCCTTGGTTTCTGGAATTAATATATAGTACTAGGTTTGATGCCCGGCTACGCCCGGGCTACGTTTATTCACCATTTAAATTTTATTTTCTATGAAATAGGATTTGCTAAATTTGGTTAACACATACTTTTACAATTTATATCTTTAAATTATGATGAGATATTTTATTTTCTATGAAATATGATTTGCTGAATTTGGTTAGCACATACATATACAATTTCTATCTTGAAATTATGATGAGATGTAAAATTAATCAACAAATTATTAGACACGTTCACTACTCCCGCTATTAATATTATTATTACTTTCACAACATCTCCTGTTAATACTATTACGTTCAGTTCACTACTTGTTCAGTTACTATTGTTTTTTAACTGCTCCTGCTGTTTTTACGGTTAACCGTTAGTTTGGTCAAACTCATTTATTTAGATAAATTAATATTTTCCTAAAATTGAATTGTTAGTTAATTTTTTATACTCTCGCTTCACTACATGTGTTGTGACTACTATTACTTTCACTACTCCCGCTGTTATTTTTTTTTCTTTCACTACTCCCGTATTTAATATTGTAAATTTCAATACTCCTGTTGCTAGTAGTATGACTTTTACTGCTCCCGTTGCTATTATTATTGCTTTTGCTACTCACATAGGTGATTACTATCATATTAGTTGATATATTTAAATAAATCTGAAATGTTGTATTAGAATATTTAAGAGTAATCATTATTATTTATTAATTAAATCACAAATCTAATGAATTATGAAATATCATATTTTTTGGAAATCTATCTTGATTTATTTACCTTTTAATAGTTTCCAAAATATAATGTAGTTATATTATATTTGTTTATCTTTAAATAATTAACATTCTTTATATTAATTAATACCGTAATTGGGGCATGTTTATTTTAAGGAAAATTACCATATTCCGGTGTTCTCTAAATTTATATTTCAACCAAAACTATATGATATTTACATTGAAGTCCCTTGTTTAGGTTCATCGCACAGTGCTATTGATTTAAAACTATATAGTATAATTAATTTGTATAGATTTATTTAATTACATTGAAGTCCCTTGGTTTCTGAATTTAATATATAGTATTGATTAGTATGGGTGCCCGGCTTCGCCCGGGCTACCTCTATTTAGCATTAGAATTTATTTTCAATTAAATAAAACTACTTTAAAGTTGCATAACTCATCCCGCTATTAATATTTTACTTAAATCGATTGGTTAGCTAGATGTTCATATATACTTTCTTTTGATGTTAGTTCTATTACTTTAATTGCATTCGTTATTACTATTGTTACTTTCACTATTCCCGCCGTAATTATTGCTACTTTTCTACCTCCGCATTAATATTGATAATTTTACTACTCCCGTTGTTACTTATATTACTTTCACTACCCCGCCCGCTCGTTGTTACTTCTATTATTTTCACTATCCCGCTCGTTGCTAATATTGTTACTTTCACTACCCGCCGTAATTGTTGCTACTTTTACTACAACCGCTTTCGTATTGATAATTTCACTACTCTTGTTGTTACTTCTATTACTTTCACTACCTCCGCTTGTTGCTAATATTGGTACTTTGACTATTCAGCTGAGTGATTACCCTCGTATTACTTTGTCCAATGTTAATACAATTCTTTTCATTACTACGAAAATTATTTTTACTATTTAGACATGCAATTTTAAGAGACTTATATATTTATGAAATTTCAAGAGACTTATATATTTATATAAATATATTACATATATGCATTAAATCAAAGCAAAAAAATTATGGAAAATTATATTGTTTTTGGAAATCTAACTTATTTATTTACATTTTAATAGTTTTCAAAATATAACATACTAATATTATATTCGTGTATGTTAAAAATTTAATATCTTCTTTATATAATTTATAATTTAATACCATAAGTGCATGTTTATTTTAAGGAAAATCTCCATATTCTGATATTTTCTAAATTTATATTTAAGGAAAAACTATATAATATTTGCATTGAAGTCCCTTGTTCAGGTCCATCGCACAGTGCTATGATTAAAAAATATATAGTATAATTAATTTGTATAGATTTATTTAATTACATTCAAGTCCCTTGGTTTCTGGAATTAATATATAGTACTAGTATGGGTGCCCGGCTTCGCTCGGGCTGCCTTTATTTAGCATTAAAATTTATTTTCAATTTATAAAACTACTTTAAAGTTGAATAACTCATAAATTTAGCATTAATATATTTTTCTATGACATATATTAAAATTACGATATAAATTATGAGACAAAATCATTACTCCCACTATTAATATTTTACTTAAATCGATTGGTTAGCTAGATGTTCGTGTATACTTTTGTTGTTAGTTCTATTACTTTTATTACATTCGTTATTACTATTGTTAATTTCACTACGACCGCTGTAATTATTGCTACTTTCACTACCTCCGCATTAATATTGCTAATTTTATTACTCCCGTTGTTACTTATATTACTTTCACTACTCCCGCCCGCTTGTTGTTACTTCTATTACTTTCACTACCCCGCTCGTTGCTAATATTGTTACTTTCACTACCCCGCCGTAATTATTGCTACTTTTACTACAGCCGCATTCGTATTGATAATTTCACTACTCTTGTTGTTACTTCTATTACTTTCACTACCCCCGATTGTTGACTATTTAACTGAGTGATTACCCTCATATTAATATATCCAATGTTAATACAATTCTTTTAACTACTAAGAAAATTATTTTTACTATTTAGACATGCAATTTTAAGAGACTTATATATTTATATAAATATATTACATATATGCATTAAATCAAACCAAACAAAATTATGCAATTTTTTTTTTTTTTTTTGGAAATCTAACTTATTTATTTACATTTTAATAGTTTCCAAAATATAACATACTAATATTATATTCATGTATGTTAAAAAATTAACACCTTCTTTATATAATTAATAATTTAATACCATAAGTGGGGCATGTTTATTTTAAGGAAAATCTCCATATTTGCATTGAAGTCCTTTGTTCAGGTCCATCGCACAGTACTATGATTAAAAACTATATAGTATAATTAATTTGTATAAATTTATTTAATTACATTCAAGTCCCTTGGTTTCTGGAATTAATATATAGTATTGATAATATTTGCATTGAATTCCCTTGTTCAGGTCCATCGCACAGTACTATGATTAAAAACTATATAGTATAATTAATTTGTATAAATTTATTTAATTACATTCAAGTCCATTGGTTTCTGAAATTAATATATAGTATTGATTGATTGATATGTATTGTCCGTGTCTCTTAAGAAGTTAAGTATCCATGCAAATCTACATAGTATAAAAGCCAAGTATTTTCAAGCATTCTGATTAGTCCTTAAATTTAAGGAAATGAAAAAAAAAAAATTATTTCAATGGGACCCAACCATGTTCAATGTATAGCATTTCTCTGCTAATTTTTGACGAGCTTTTTTATTTATTTATTTATTTATTTATATTTTTCATTCTAAAAACTATACATTTTAGAATTTCAGATTTCAAACTTTTTTGATATATTATTAATTTTTTTTTTATTTACATAGAATCATATACTAAAACAGTAAAACGTACATGTCTTAAAAAAAAGTGTACATACATAAAAAATATTCGAATCTCCAAATGTGGACTATTTATATTGTCACGGTATTGAAAACTTAGACACGATTATTTATATGCTCTTATATTTATCGACAGCGCCCTCTATTACGACCCGTGTATTTCTTACACGAGTATAAAATTAGTATGATAGAAAGTTCTGCGTTTGCTTTTCTATGCACTAAACATTTGCCAAAAAAAAAAACATGTGAAGTATTATTGATTGAGAGTCGGACATGGGTTAAATTGATTTCAAAATTTCCTAAATATGGTTTCTTAATAATTTTGGGAAATTGAAGTATGTAGTTTGCCCAACCCGTCTAATCATCATTTGATCTTTCTTAAGACGGGTATCTACTATCTATACTACCTGACTCGCTCGTTTTAAGTTCAAGACAAATATAGCAGCATTTAATAAGTTTTTCTCCCAACCGGACTCGATTAAAAAATTCGGCAAAGCTTATAGAAACCTTGATTTCAACTCTATCCCGCAAAAAGAAGTGGAAGTACACGATTCCGGCACGATCTCATGATTGTTGATGCTCATCATTTGAATCTCAATTATGCTCGTCCAGGGGCGGCTTTGGGGGTGGTGCAGGGGGTTCAGCCGCACCCCCTCTTCTTCCGAAAAAATAAATATGACAAAGTGGTGTATGGAGCATGAAACTCAGACTGGTGTAGTGGTAGTGCCTCTACTAGAGGAGTCACTAGGCGGGGGTTTGATTCCCCTTACTTACAAATTGTTTTTACCACAAAGTGGATGCATTGTTTGCCATTAATATGTTGTTTGTCATTAATACGCACCTATTGGACGGTGAATTTTTCAGTACATTTTTTTTAAATATGATTTATCGTTTTATTTTTACCCAATTATAATTAAATATTCCCAAAATAAACCCTTTTCCAAAGTCCCATTATTAGTACCAATACATTGTCCTCATGGAAAATATCTCATGATTTAGAAATTGTTATTGAATCAAATAAAAGTTGTTTAAATTTGTTCATACGTTTTGTACTTCTCCATTCCAATGAAATTATTTCTTAATTTACTTTTCATTAAAATATATTTTACGATAAATAAAAAGTCTAACAATGAATGTAACAAAGGGTATATTTTTACGTTTACGTCTCCCTATTAAAATGTGTGATTTGTTGTGAAATAAACAGAATAATAAGTAGAGAAAGTAGAGAGGTAATCAGTTGTGTATATTATTATGAGATTAAGGTCTCTATTTATATACATACATGGGATGAAATAATACAATATAATAATATATACAAGATATCTTGTTTCCCAAGAAAGAGTTTTCCTGAGAGACTTAAGATTCTATAGAGTTCTAGAGATAATGGATATCCACTTGGATATTATTTCATAACACTCCCCCTTGGATGTCCATTATCGGAGAAAATGTCTCGTTAAAAACCTTACTAGAAAAACCTTATGGGAAAAACGCTAGAAAGGAAAAGAGTACAATAATCTCCAAACACGCATAATAATAGTTGCCTCGTTAAAACCTTTCTATGGAAAACCCACTGGGTCAAAACCATAGATAAGGAAAAAGAGTACAACGCGTGTCAACTCCCCCTGACGATTACATAACTTGATTAATCTTGAAATGAACAATGGCTTCATGTAATTTATCGATCTTGACAAAATCATTGTAGTTGATAAACTTGATATCTTCAAATCCTTGATAAATTCAATCTTCATATTTCTTGATATTGCACCTTCTGATAAGATATAACTTTGATTCTTCTCAATAGATGACATAAATTATATGTCTAGAATAATTGTCATCTTAACAATCATGATGATCATTACTATAGCGTAATAATGCGCTTATAATGCCACCTCATTAAAAACCTTGCTAGGAAAAAACCCGTTTGAGACAAAAACCTAGTCGAAGGGAAAAAGAGTGTAGCCGACATTCCTTAATTCTTTATCTGAAGGAGAATCAATTATTATAGTACTTCTGGACCATAAACTAATTTCATATGTTTAGCATGAAACTCATTCAAATAATTATTCCCACATGCTCAAACTTCAAGTTGAGACAATAATAATTTCTTTCAAGTACGTAACTCTACAAGAGTTTGAATTTCCCATTTTGGAAATAATCACGATAATTTTTCAATCGTGTCATAGAGGTTCATATATAATTCTGAGTTCCCAAAACTCAATTAATCAAACATCATTGATGATCGTTTATAAGAGGCTCCTATAGGGAGTTATCCTCGTTGGAGTATCTCATAAGATAACATTTCTCCTTCTTAAACATTTATCAAAATAAAAATATAATTAATCATGTGCATGCATATATATGATATGTAACTAATTCTAAAACAATGCAATAATGTGTATATATTAAAACTAAGATGCAAAAGATGAACATAATTTCTAAATGAACATGATGATGACTCGATAATGCAAACTGTACAGTTTCCTTTAACTTGACTTCAAGTCAATAACTGGACTTCTAGTCCATGAGCTCATTTATAATCAAAGATTATATGTCGACAATTAAAATTGGACTTATGTTTAAGATCCCAATTATCAGGTCCATTAAATTTCGCGCGCAAATGCATATCGGTTCCTTAAATATATCGATATAATTTCAATATCTCGCGATATTGTCAGTACTGATCTGTGATATCTGAATATATTCGGTACCATTCCTTTTTTAATTATACACAGGCCATCTATTATTATTCAGATATTTATATCACTTCCGGACATCCAAATTTCTTTACTCTAGAGGAGTACCAACTGCCATGCTTGCCATTTTCTTAATATTTGAAAATTGTGAACCGATATGACTTTCACACTACCTTTTATGTGTTAGTATATTTCAATTTGGCAAGAATCTAATTTTTCATTACATATAATTTCTATGACTACTTTATAGCTCGCTATACCACATATAGGGCTAATCTGTCTATAATTAAATCATAGATTTCAATGTAACATATCACAATTTGATAAGGTTATCATATAAGCTCGTATTATAATACATCTTGGTAACCAAATGAATATTATCATTTCTAATCCCGCGAACCTCTACTTGATGTATTTCTTTTTGAAAAAAACCGCTGAACTTCAGGTTCAGTTGGGGATAATATACTTGTTTGTTTTTACCAGCTTTTCCTTATCATTCTCCCCCTAAGGTGGTAAAAACTATACCCACCTTAGATCTTAATTGCTTATATCTCCGATGAAAATTTATACGGGTATTTTGTACAATAACAAAATATTTCGGGGAGTAACATATAATGCAGTTGGATTTTAAATGTGCTGAATCACAATGCCCGATTCGGAGACCAACGATCCATATAATAATCAAACTGTGATCTCCAATATCAAATATACTCAGTTTTCGTGTAATGTCTTGCCTTTAATAAATTTACACGAGAGAGTTTCAGCACTTATTTTTTCCTTTAAGATAAACTTCAGGTTTATCAAAACGGGTATAATAAGAACCCGGATGGCCTTTATTTTGACATTTGAATCATTTCATGTCAACCTTTTTAGTTTGCCCACAATCCATGGCAATCTTTAATAAATATTGGCCGTGTTTTGAAAATTCTCTTATCACACGCTACTCAGTATAGTTGACTATGAGACACAACAAGTGTCTCATATATGTAGGCAAGACTCATCGCTCATCTTGTATACATCTGGTATACAACTTCTATTTAGGGAAGTTCTAGTCCAAAATAGGTAATAGTAAAATATGAGTATGTTTTAGTCACACGTTAAGGAAATACATGTATGCAAATTTTAGGAAGAAATAGGGGAACTAGAACTCCATATGTACTCGATAAAGTACTTTGACTTACATTAACATGTTTGACGAAGCTCCAAATAGTAAGAATCCAATTTATAAGAATTATAACAAACAAGCAAGAATCCAATATCATAGCCCATAATTATTTTGTATGTCCATAAGGGGAAGCCGGATAATTTGACCAAAACATGATATACAATATACTTCAGTGTTCAATCTAAAGGAATACTAGTAATAGTGACGCACTGAATCACAAATTAGCCTGAAGCAATAACATATAAACAATCATAAATTTTGACATACCATAGAGTAATATAATTTGATAAAGGAAAGGCACATCCCAAACAAATTAAAGCTAATCTAGCAAAACAATAAAGTTCAGACTCGCTCTGACGGATTAACAAACAGATGGTCAAGCCCTTGATGAAAACATTATAAACTGATTGACAAGAAAACACCTTATAAATTGTCACACATGTAGACAAGTTATGTACTATTTACCAATATGTGTTGTTTGCTGATCACAGATTATTCTTTTAAGATGGAGTATCCTTCGTTTTAAACTTAAAACGGGTCAAATTACAAACTATTTAAGAGAGTCTAACTAGTGCTAAGAATCTTACGGAGTACTAAAACATCACAGAGACATGCTTGATCATCAACAAATTGATAATAAAATAAAACAACGTAATATAATCGGAATGCACGGTAATCATTCACTACTATATTAATGTCATATTTCTATATATTTCAGGTCATAGTTTCATTATTTGCAAGCACTATAAACTTCAGGTCATAGTGTAAATATGAAAATTTATAACCCATTAAAATAATTTCTCATATCAAACTTTCAGCAAATATGAGTCTCATATTCTCACATGACTTTTCATGAGATATTCACTTTTATGAGATATATTTTCATTTCTTTCAATGAACGAATTAGGCTCAATAAGGCCACATCATTAAGCTCAATTAAGGCTTCTTAACTTGGCTCATCAAATGTCATATTATTAAGCTCAATTAACGCCGCAACATTAGGCTTATCATAACGCCATATTCTCGATCTCTACTACAGAGAGAGTCTTTATAAGATGTCACATTCACTTCAATGGATGGATCAAATTTCATCTCATTTTACTGTTCAACTTAAGTGAACAAGAATCGATTCGCAAATAAATTTGCCTTTCATAAAGACCGTTTTAAACTCAACAACGGGTTCATATGCTCATAGACGTGGACTTCTAACCACTTAGCATTTTCACGCGGACTTCTGACCACTTAAACTTATACAATATGAATATATTGTACTGATGAGACGGTGTTAAATTATTACACACCTTTAAAACTTTGAACTTCCGGCCAAAGTTATAATATGGACATACCCCTTTTTAATAACTTCATTTGTAATAATTACGTATCCATGTTATACGGAGCATATGTTAGACACTCTAATCCCTACATCCTAAATATACAAACTTACCTATTTCATTCCCCAAACAAATCAAAATTTTATTCACTCCTTAAGAATAGTGTCTTAGGAATAGTAATAGATCTTATCCCTACATCCTAAATATACAAACTTACCTATTTCATCCTAAATATACAAACTTACCTATTTCATTCCCCAAACAAATCGCCTGGTTATGCGGTTGGAGATGATGGTTGCTGGGGGAATCGGCGGCTGCTGGTAGTTGCTCGGGCTCGATAAAAGCGGCTCGGCTTGTTGGTTGTGAATGGTGAGCAGGTCAGTTGGTGGTTCGATTGATGGATTTTGCAGATTTGAACTCGAAGCTTTTCTCGGTAATTGCCGCTTTCTTTACGCTATGCTGTACGCTGTTAATCTCTATACATTTAACTGTGATGGTTAGTTGTGGAATCTCTTTCCATTTACATGTAGAGTTCGGTGGTTTTGTGTCTATATTATTTGATGCATTCTTATTTAATCTTGATGGTCATTCGCTAACTGCTGTATTGTGTGTTGCTGATTGCTATTCATTTAGCTGTAGAAAATTTTATCGTTTGCCATTCATTCATTGTCCTAGAAATGGCTACCCTTAGAGCACTTGATTCAGTGGCTACCTGTAGAGTTCAGATTGCTTAAAGTCTATTCCATGACATGTGGAGTCCTGTTGTTGGGTACCTACTACTGAAATTTGGTTAGGCTGCGGGATTCTATCCACTCTGATTATGCTGATTAGATTACCTGTGA
>JAGPOY010000565.1:22475-44920 GCA_018983105.1 Silene uniflora | reverse complement strand
CCAGAAAAAAGCTGGTCATGGACCCAATCCAAACCAACTGCCTAATGCGACCAACGGCTCAATAGAACCACATTGCTCCATTCTAGTTACATCACATCTGTGGTCTATTTTCCCTACCTCTAGCCTCTAGGTTGAAAACTTGAAATCCCGATTTCTCTCATACGAGTTGAAGCCTGAAGGCCTTGTTGCTCCATTATAGTTACAGCACATCTGTGGTCTATTTCTTCTACCTTAAGGTTGAAAACTTGGAACTCTATATAAATATGGAGAAGTCATCAAAACTTGCACAGCACACTGAAGACAAATTGTATACCTTTATAAATGCTGTGTAAATTGGGGCCTGAAGAGGAAAGCCATCACGAACCATCAAAGAAATCAAAGCGCGTGCAGATTTCGAGCATCTTATATTTGCACAGCAATCAACCATGATATTGTAAGTTCCAGCATCAGGCCGAAGCCCACATAGTTTCATGTTTTTGAAAATTTCAACTGCCTTGTAAGTCTGTAAAGCAAAAGAAAAAGGACGGAATAAACAGGTGAAAATGGTCCCCTTAACTCCAACAAAATTTATGGAGAAGAAAAGAAATTATAAGAGCTGACCTCTTTAGCCTCATTAAGCCAATGAAGTACGATATTATAAACACCTACGTTAAGACATTTGAGCGCGGGCAAATGTTTTTCCGCCCAATACAATTGCCGCATCATTTCCCGCACCATCCCTTCCGATCCAAGGGCATTCAGCTTTAGAGGACAGAGGTAATACATTAGTATTCAAACTTAAAGATGAATACTGATGAGTGATGACCGACTTACACATTTCAAATATAACAGATAAATCCTGAAGGTAGAAAAGTCAAAACAAGAATGATCAAGGACACAAAAAAATACATAAACCATTTGAGCTATTGAGCATCTTGAATCAATATCTAATGTAGGGGGAACTCTATTAACAGTGTTTTGGTGTCTGTTAAATCCTTACAAATATATACAACAATTCAGAGTCAAAACATAAACTCACATCAAAACCACATTTCGACTCATATAGATGCAACAGCTAACTGACATGTCAAAGAACCAGAATTAAGGGTCAACGAACCAGAGTTAAGGATCTTCAAGGGACAAGAATTTAAAAACTCGGCGCATTAACATGTCTGTCTAGTAAATAATACTTCCACTATTTCAATTGACTATTTAGATTTACGTTTTGCACATAACCAAGGAATGGAGAGAGAAAATGGGGCTAGTGGAATTATATTTCAAGTTTACCCTTACAGTAAAGTGGACTTTACTTCAGGTTAGGGTATATTGTAAACTTTATGTACAAAATATAGCAAGTAGAGTCAAGCGAACTATCTCAAAACGGAAAGTGAAATAGGTAAAGTATCTGATGAAACAGAGGGAGTAACGTGCAGACATCCAGAACATCATAGACAACCTTAGATCCGAAGTTCTCATCACCTACATGAGCCCAACATATATTCGAGTATTCAGCTTGCACACAAAATACAACATCACCAAACACACATCGATTCCATATAGATACAACAACTACCTGACATGTAAAAATGGCAATTTACTAGCATACAAAAATCCTCAGAAGGCACAAAATCAAATACAGGCACATGAGCTAATTACTCTAAGTTAAAGTCCAAACTTTCAATCCAAATACAACAAATGGTCGAGCAAGTAAAATAAAACTCTTACATGCTAGCAGTTAATTACAAATTAGATTCAATTGCATCTGCTGGTACCAAGTTAGCTATTCTAAACGCAAACATTGACTACGTAAGTAAACCTTTGCAAGAAAGTTTGAAATAATTGCAGACCAAGTTGAAAACCACACATGTACGGTAAGTGAAAAAAAATTCAGTGGATAACAATGAAGCAGTAGTGAAGCTGTGGCCTCCCATCTATGAAGTAAACAGTATAATGCAATCCTGTCAACAAGTAATTTGACAATCAATAAATATGTGAACGACGACACATTGTGACCTTCGCAGATTGTCGGTTAGCAATTTGCCAACAGAAGAATTTAGGCAAAGATCATTTCAGTAAAATCAAAAACCAACAACTCAATGGTCATAAAACATTAAAACAGCATGACACCAGGAAGTGAAAAAGTGCATTTCAACATCTTTGCAAGCAGACAATTCAGAAAGTATATAGCTGTAAGGACGTCAGAAGGTGTTTTATATTGTTTACCAAATAGAACATTGATCTTTTATTGTGCTGAACTCCATTTTCAAGCATATCCGCTTGTATGGCATCGACCCTTTGAGTAACAATGGCCTGTGAGAACAGGTTGCCTTTTTCATAAGGAGCATTTACATTCCCAAATAAAGAAAAAAGTAACGCATATGTCTTGATATTTGGTTTGATTTTCAGATCCCTCATCTTAGCCAACATCGGAATGGCACGTTCAGGTTGCTCCTGTAAATATTAGGCATTAATTAAACACTTGTTAATTACAAGCACTTGTCAGGTCTATGATGACTAACTAGAGCTGCAACACAATGACACGAGTAAATAAATGTGCTTTATCAGCAAGATTCCACCTAGATTTTCACCATTCCATTTAATTGCATATGCTTTTACTCCAACAGGAGTACAAAGAGGATAGGGGTTTATTACACAAAAATGATTTATCAGTGTATAAGCTATATGTGACGTCCTGCATGTTCTGAATTCTGTGTTCTGACCTTTTAGTCTACACTTTATGCATTTATGTTGTTCTTTTCACCTTAGAATGTAAATCATACTTGTTAGATTCTTCCCACATGTTGATTATTATTTCCTAGCTTATTAGATTATAATCTGCTTTTCTTATACTCCATTCATATCCAAACACGCCATTTGATTTTTTGCCACTATTCATGATTGAAGAGAATCTTCACGATTCCTTGCAATGTAAAAGAAAAAATACAGTCATGCCACTCGTGCTCATTGCGGGATCTTGTTTGATTCACCTTTAAGAGTACAATTAGAATGTCAATTTTTATATCTTTTTATAATAAATTAAAGATAGCTGTTATGCAATTTGTGCATTGGCAAATGTGCAAAAGGTAAATAGTGTGTTTGGAATTGAATGGAGGGGGTATATAAAACCATTGATCCACCACGGCCACCCACAATCCTAACAAATCAATCTTCAACACCATCACTGTGTTGGTAATAGTGGTGAACGGTGATGGTGTTGAAGGTTGGTGTGTAAGGATTGTGGGTGGCCGTGGTGGATCAATGGTTTTGCAAATGGTGGTGAATGGTGATGGTCACCACCAACGAGCCCACCCTTGACTCTTCTTCTCCCTTGTTTCTTTTTCGATAGAAACAGAGGCCACGGTCAGCCGTGCCTTGCTTCCTTGTTGTTGCCACTGTGCCCCTCAACCACCAGAAGAGGTAATTTTCCAGAACCTTAGATCCCCTAGTCAATTTGGAGGTAAACGTTAATTGGAGTTGGGGAGGCCGGGGTTTGGGCGTAGGTGGTTGTGGGTGGATGGTGGCGGTTGTAGTGTTGGTAGTATGGGTGAGGAGGAAGGGTGGGGTGAGTAGGTTTGTAAGGAGGAGTCAGTCAACTTGTTAAACAACTTGCTAAGCAGGTAGTCGGTCAAGAAAGTGCATTTGAGAAGGAGGCAAAAGTGTGGATTATTGTGAGTAAAAATGAAGTTTGGATTGTTATAAGACGACGACTAAAAGTTGGGATTATTGTCGTGAACCACCGGTTTGAAAATTACAAGTTGCTTTCTCGATGTTAGATAATGTTGTTTTAAAAATTGTACATAAAATGTACTCCCTTCCATTCGATGAAATTGCCCATTTTCCTTTCGTTTCAATACAACTGCTCCATTTCCGGAATTTGACAAATGCTGAATCGGAAATGTCTCTTTTAGCCTTGACAATCTGAATTTAAGTAACCCATATCTTATGGTTTCGTCGTGACTAAGTGTCTAGCGAACTTGCCTCCTTAATATATTTGTGAAAAAAACAAATATGGCTATTTCGAAGAACTAAGGAGTAATGTTCAACTTGAGTTATGCCATTGAAACCGACAAATATAAGCAATGTGCATGTGAAACGAGAAAGTTAAAGGGAAGGGATGAAGTTAGGAGACCTTCACGATAGCTAAATTGACAGAACACCTTCTTTTAACAACCAATAAATTGACATAAATTTAAACAAAAAGAAGTTTCCACTTTTCTCATGAAGGCAAGTAAATTAGGTACTCCAATTTCCGCAACTTCGAATCGATTAAACCAGAATACAAAAATTGTGGTACAAGGAAACCAATTAGATATCATTGCTCAACAGAGAACAGAGTATTAGATATCTGATGGTAAATATCCACTTTTTGTCAGGGTCAAAGCCTCGAACAATACTAGGAGAGCAAAAATGATAGCATGACCTAGTCAGCCCTTTCAATCTGATAATAGATTCAAAAGAAGTATCTACTTACCATCTTATCACATGCCGCAAGGAATTTGTTGTAAGGGTGAGGATGAGAACTTCTTGTAACCCGATTAAGCAAGGATTCAGCTGAATCTAAATGTAAAGCTCTGCTGAATTCTATTGAAAAAAATAAAAGAGTGGCATCATAAAGATTCACTTCTTTCTCCTCCATTATTTTTAACTGCAAATTGTATTTAAGGACACCAAAAGTCAATACATTTGAAAAACCCAAAAAAATAGAACCGTTAAAAACCACAAGCACTGGTCAGAGTGAGATCTCGTCACAACTTACAAATTCTACGGTATCACGTAAACGTCGGCCTGGAAAAACTGCTCTAACAAAGCAGTCATATGTCCACGGTGATGGTTCCAGTCCAAGATTTTGCATCTATAAATATTTGGGACATTTGTCAGTCAGCACTTGCGCAGAGAAAGTAACTCTAATTAGAACAAACATAAGAAAACCCAAAGAAACAACTTATTAGTAGTAAATGTCCTTTTTTTTTCTTTTTCTGTTTGTTTCAGACATTCCCTCTTTAAGTCTACTTCGTCTGTAATCAACCAACAAATATACAAGTCTGAAGCATTGATGCCCTTTTGAAAGGTAGTGAAAGATAGCGCGCCATTCGGGATTTTTCTGTTTAGGTTATAGTTTTTGCAACGCAGGAATGGACGAATATTAAAGTTTAAGAGAGAGTGCTCAACAAATATGTTTCCCATTTACATAGACTCTAGGCATGGAGACTCAGAGGATCAAGAAGCCCTTAGCAGTGGCTCTGAGCCTCTGACTGGGGAAATGTCACAAGAGGGGTGACGTTTTATAGTTACTTGAGAAATTCTTATTCCTTGCCAAAACTCCTATTTTTGCTTTCCCTAGCTGAGTCCAAAGTAATAGATGAAGCATTAAAGTTTAAGTGAAGATGGAAGGACCCACAAGAAAGGAATGCCAATACGCAGATTACCAGATCAATACAAACACCAACCCGCTTCTACGAAGATGACAGACTGAAGATTTCTCATCATCTCAATCTCTTTTTAAGACTCATAATGTATACTGTCAAAAAAAATTAACACATACACGAGGAGGGGAGAAAAGAATTAATATCAAAGGTTTAAGTTTAAAGATACATGTTTTCAGAACCACAAACAAAAATGACAATGAACCATAAAAATATGCAAAGTATTGAACAAGTATATTCAGGCAGAGAACCAGGAAAACTTACCTGCATGATTAATTTCCCAACTAGTTCTGCATGTTGGCGACCACATGCACGTATGACGTCATTGAAAGACCATCTCAAGACCTTCTTAATGGGCCCCTTTTCAGGATTATCGAGCGTACTAGCATCTGAGATATTAGTTCTGAAATCTCCATCTTGTGACGAATCAGAGTCTAGGATACTCATTACAGTGGCTGAGGGAATAGGAATATCCAGATTTGGACAAATGATTTTTCCCAGCATAGTTCTACGTAGATAGGTTCCTTCCTTAAGAGCTACAGAAACCATATATTGCAATGTTTTATATGCAGATTCCAAATCGTTCAACTCTGTAAAAGACCGAATGAACTTTCGCAATGAGATAATGTTCAGATTGTAATACTTGCATTGCTCTCTCAGAATTTCATGCACAGCTAACAAATTTTTCTCCCAAACTGCAAGCTGAAAGGAACAACAACCAAACTTTAACATCAGAACTTCAAAGTTAACAAGAAAATTTGAAAGAGTTTATACAAAAAAACCTTCATGTAGAACAGATATCTAATATCTTAAAGCTAATCAGAAAGGGGACAAAAATACAGCTCCTCTCCACCCTACAAGGCTACAACAATATCTGAGAACACGCAGGAAGGAGGCTGATGACCATACTCTGGTTCAACGAGATATACTCGGAATTTTCGTGTATCACCAGCTAAACATACCAGCGGACTCTGTTAATCACTCCATGTAAATCAGTACACAGAACACAGTTACAGAAGTATGCCCTCCATTCACCTGAATTCTTTCCATATTCCATTTTGGGAAGACTTTTCTCTTCCCACTTCTCCTTTCCTTTTTAGCAAGTTTTGGGTCCAAAAGTTACCAAGGTATCCTAATAATACTTCTAGTTGCAAAATATGTCATTATTAACCACCCTTAAACTCTTCTTATTAGATTAATTAACTTACAACCTAACTCCCTCCACCACCCTTCCCCTCTCTCCGTCCACCTCACATAACCGCCGACCAGACACTTGAACGCCACCCACGAACCTCACGGCCGGCCTTCATTCCAGTCTCCAACAAGTTTCCCTAACTTCTCGTTACACACCCTCCTTCTCAACCCTTCATCTCGCCGCACCTTCTCCTCCCCGTACACGCTCCCCAAACCCTATTCTTCTCTTCACACATCTAAGCGTCGACAAAACCTATTTTTCGACGTCACGCCTCACATAGACATCTCACTGCGACCCATTCATAACCTTCTCCCAACTCTACTTCGCCCACAAACTTTGTCCACTGTTGACCAAACCGTCACCTTTTTTCCCTCCATCACTGACCCTTCACATCCTCCCTCCAACCTCTCAATCACATTTTTCTCAAGTTACGTATTTTTTTAGGATCTACAGCCAAATAATTTTTTAAAAACCCAAACACCGCTGCAGTAATGGTCTGCAAATTTCTGACCATATGTTTTGGTTGCTCAAAATATTGTGGCCGAGGTTGGTTACCGTTGTGGTGCTTAACATGGAGTTAACAGCTAATAGAGTTTGGATCCTCCCTAGTAGAAACCATCAGCATGCACTTTTTAAACAAAATAAAATAGCAAAATGGAATGGAAAGAAAACAAATGAAAGGAGAAGATAAAGTACAGTTGACTCTCTTCTAAACAGAGTCCAACACTTAGAAGTTTTAGTTAACCATTTCATGAGCCCTCAACTCCTTAATTCTGATAAATTAATCTACATTGAGCACTCTTTCACAAGGAATTAACAGGCAATATTTTCTTATTTTAAAGAACCATCATTCTTGAGCAAATTATATAGAACAGTGTAAACTTGCACCTTCCAGCAGTTTTTTTACATTATAGAATTGGCGTATCAGCAGATAGAATTCAATCACAGGCTTACTTCAAAAAAGCATGCCTCGACGCATGGTATTAGAATGCTCCTGATACTTAGCATAACCCTTATGAAACGAAATTCCTGTCGCCGTCACATAATTTTCCATCATATAACACGCCTATTGAAAAAGGCCAGTATTAGGGCCGCATTGACTGATATTTCAAGATATCAGTGTTATTTTACCGGTATTTCCGCATGTATTTGTGAAAAAATAGGACAGAAGAGATACAATCTAGTCTAAAAAAGTCACGAAAACAAACTCTAAGATTCATCTTTTCGCTGCCAATGACAGATTTGGTAAGGTTTTTGAAACTTCAGCCACATTGGCTATATTTTGTGACTTTACACTCGTGGCATCCCAATACCGGCATTTTCCCTCCTACAAGGTAAATTAAAATTCTTCCAACCAACGAAAAATTTAAAAGGAAAATACCGGCCTCAATAATCCCTTCCCTTCCTCCCTTCCTTCTCTCTAATACTCTTGTATCTCGCCAAACCCCTATTGACTTTTTCCTTGCTTTCAGCCCTTTTCTTTGTCACATCTTACTCTCATTCAGTTCTCTGCTCTGGCTACCTTTTATGTCTTTGTAATTCCGTATTACTAATAATGGTTTATATAAGCCTAATTCAGTGTATTCTTATACTAAGGTTTTGTTGCTGTACAGAGATGCTAAACAAGCTAATTGAAGCTCGTGTAAGGTGATGCAATGGACAATAACCGACAAAGTACATGATGAAGGTCAGACTATCTGGCCACTGATCTCTTACATGTTTCCCGTCTTACGCTTTTTTTTCTCTCTTTACCAACAATATTATTTCTGCAAGTGAACTATCTTCCTCCAGACTTACATCAATCTTACATCAATACGGCAAGTAGTTTTTCAGGAAAAAAACCAAGAATCATATCAATAAAACTGATCAAAAACCAACAGGTGAGCAGGAGAATCATAAAGGTTTAAATCCAGCCACAAATTAGTCACTTGTAATAATTACCTTAAGAAGAGCTGTATACGTGTGCTCATTCGTCCCTAACAAATGTTTGTCCATCAAATTCAAGCATTGATCACGATACATCACATCCTTCATTTTTGCACAAGCTGACAGAAGAAAATTGTACACAGGGAGTATAAAACTGACGTGATGATTTTCTCCAAGATATTTCACCAATCGAATTGCCTGTCATACAAATATAGTAGGGTCAATCGATATTATCTGAAACTCAACTGTAATGTTCCATCTTCTAGAGGCCTATTGTATCGCCACATGCTATCAAAAACATGTACTTCAAGAACTGAAAAGGCGAGTGCGAAACATAGTAAGCGCAGAGATCCAGGAAAATGATGTTAAACAACAAAGCCTCAACAAAAGGAGATACCCAAGCTCGCACTCTCGTATACATTCAAAAAATTTGGACAACAAAAGAAAAGAGAGAAAAATAACAGGGATTTAAATTTCATACCTCTTCTATGTGACCACCATTAAAAAGAGCACGGACAATAAGCATATAATAATGCCGAGTTAAAGTAATTTCCTTCTCTTGTAGAACTCTCCATGTCTGCATTACAAACTGGAACAGGTAACATGTCATGTTAGAACCACGTCTCAAAATTCAAAAATGCCCCAGTTCTATTATATGAAATGTAGGAGTTAGACTAATCTACATAATACAGTTGAAGTCTGGTAAAATAAAGACAAGCAACATTCAGATCATAGCACCATTACGTGTGTTAAAAGAGCTACATGATAATATATAGGCAATGCTAATACAGCTTTGACTCTAAATTGGATCAAAATATTGCAGTATCTGCTTTGATAGGGTTATACTCAAACAGGAGGATGAACGGCCAACGACGACGACGACAACAACAATATCCCAGGGATAAGGGGTAAGGAACGGTCAGATGTGTGGGTAAGGAAGGGTCGGATGTACGCAACTTTATCCTTGTGTTAGCAACACAAAGAGGTTGTTTCCGAATGACCCAAGATGAAATTGTGTCATCAACTAAATAGAAAGACTGGTATTAAACAGTTAACAATAGAAAGAAGAGCAACCACTTTAACGAACCAATTTGTTATATTCCATCATAATACAAAACCAAAGAGTAATGAGTCTTTGGCTCCAATAAAAATTAGAACTATTATGAGATGAAGAAAAAAATATTCACACCAGATAGTTCTTTTTTGTTCATCCAACACAAAAACTACTATGCTCACCAATGGATCTGGTGTTTTGGCACAATATTCAAGAATGCTGACAATATCTTCAGCATTCATCATGTGGCTAGCAGCATCAAGTTCTGACAGTAGACTGGAAGCTTGGTTTCTATGGCCTAACTGAAGAGCATTAACAACTTGTTGGCCTATAGGATTGCTTTTTGATTCTCCACCATAGCCAAAATTAACTGCAAAGCAAAGCAGATTGTGATGGCCCCTTTTCATAGACATCAAAATTTGGAAGAGAATGAGCACAAATTAGTGATTCTTACCAGCATGTGGCTAAATGAAACACATTCTAGGGTTTTTTTTTTACTTCTTCGCATCGGTATTACTACAAACATTTGCACATCTATTTATAATTTATATTACATAAATAACTTGAAATTCTAAGCTCACGAATGATGTGTTATATCATTATAAACTCAAACAATAACTTCATTTACCTTAAATCTGCAATAACTGATAGTATAGGATCGTACATTTTTTAACAGACCACCATCCAGCAAAGGACAATCACTTTATACTTTTATAGTATCTGTTACTAAAAAAGCTCCCCTCCACCCGCCCACCCCCACCCCCTCCACCATCCATGTGTTCTTGCATAAACACCCTGGGATAGATTGTACTTTCAGATATAAAACATCACAAACAAAATACATATTGACTAAAGCTTTTACTTTATTTTACCTTTCCAGTCAGCAGCAGTCTGAAATGATGCAACGAACCCATTATTCTTTCCCTGCAACAGCAAAAGTATGAATCACTACCCATATAGTTTGTTTTTCCAAACCTTTAGGAAAAATGACCAAATATCCTACAGTTAGCCACTAGCATACCTACAAAATCATCAGGAAATTCAGGATATTACTCCCTCCATCCCATCCCTATTTTCCTCGTTTCTTTCCTAATAACACTAGCTAAGTACTTGAGTGGTGAAGAAGTATAATGATATTACCTCTAAACGTAATTTGGGTTAATGGTTTCAGGGGTAATGGAACTCAAAAAAAAAAAAAAACGAGAAAGAAAAAAAAAGAAAAATGATGATAGTGAAGGAAAGATAAAGAACTGTAAAAGGATGATGAAGGGGAATTGTTACTCCCATGAGAGGATAATAAAACATTCTACAGGATGTGGGAAGTGAGTCATAGGATGTGGGTAACTATTACAACCTTCATGAGATGGTAATTAGCCTATCTATATCTCCTCTTCCCTCCAACGCTACTCTTTTCTCCTACTTTCCTTTGTATTCTTCCTCATTACCTATTCACAACTACCCTAAATCTTAGATATGACCTTTAGTCAAATAGGACAATATAAATGGGATGCGAGAAGTGCATATTAATGATAACAATCCAATAGAAAATCAGATATACCCTTTTCGGCAATGTAGATCCAGAAAAACCCTCCGAAAATGATCTTATTGGCCATCTTGATCTGTTAAAACATAAACAAGAGCCTATAATATCAAACATTCTGAAAGAACATCGATAAATGGAAACGAGCTAATCAAATTCAAGAGCGAGAGTACAAGCTGTAAAGACATCCTTACATAATTCTATGCATTTCTGAGTTGCAAAATAATAGCCTAACAGGTAACACTCAACAATGCAGGTCCATCAACAATGCGCAACAAAGCTTCAGCTTTCGCCAAATCGGAAATTCTCAATATTGAACATGAAAATGGCAAACTGCAATCAAATACAATAATCAAGCAACACCACATATTAGCACAAAATTTCTCTCAAGCATTTCATCAAACACCATACGTGCACGCAAGACGACACATTCATCGTCGTCGACAACAAACGGGATCAAAACTGGAAGATACATAGAAGTACAATTGCATCCCGAAAATATATAATAAAAACAAGAATTAAACAGGAAAAACTATTAGAAATTGTACAGTTGAAATTATTTAAGTAGATAGATAGATGAAATACCAAATCTTCAAATGCTGTTTATCGCAATCTGTAGCTTTTGATTGATAAATTATGATGGACGAAATTCTAGGGTTTTGGCGGGATTTAAACTGGTAGAAATTATCGTTGGAGAAGAGAGTAGAGTAGAGACTAGAGGGGCATGACCGTATGAAGCAAGATGAATTTTGCGGCCAAATAACGGACAGTCAGATAGACAGGTAGTACACTAATCACTGCCCAAGGTTTTTTAAGTAAATGTCACTTATATAGAAGAAGTCTTTTGTTAATATTTAGGCTTATTGTTTTTGTCTTATCTATAAAAGTGATACTTATTTAACTCGTCTTAAATTTAAAATGGATAGTTTTCGTCTTAAATGAGAATTTATGTAGATACATAAAGGCATTTAAAAGTGAGTTAACTAGGTGCTCAGGTGATAATTAAGTTGATCTGATAAAGTTGCGAGGAGTTGTATATATTTTTTTCGGTACGAATTTTGCCGGACTTATACAGGTCGAGGAGAATCGACGACTTTATAACTCTTGCTAAAAGACAAAAACAACAAGTCTACATGTTAGCAAAAGACTTGTCTTTATCTATACAAGTGACGTGTATTTGATCCATTTTAATCTTTAGATGGAAAACCTTGGACTCCTTGAAAGTAAGGACGTGAATTTTCACCATAAATCGCATATGCCTACCATGAGTGTTTGAGCCTTACAAATTACAATCATGTGCTAATGAATGAGTCAAGTGCAAGTTTTGTAAAACTCCTCCTAAAAAAAGTAGAACAAATCGGTCAAATAAGAGGAATTTAAGACGAAAGACCCCAAAGTTAAAGTGACTAGGTTTGGTGCCCGGCTACGCCCGGGCCAACTTTATTTACCGTTTAATTTTTTTTTTATGAAATATGATTCGCTAAATTTGGTTAATACATACATTTACGATTTATATCTTAAAATTATGATTAGATGTAAAATTAATCAACAAATTATGAGACACTTCACCACTCCCGCGGTTAATTTTATTACTTTCACTACATCCCTTGTTAAACTTATTTCTTCAGTTAATGTTGTTTGTTTAATTACCCTGCTATTTTTACGGTTAACCCGTTAGTTTTGTCAAACTCATATATTTAAATAAAATCAATAGTTTCTTAAAATCGAATTGTTAGTTAATTTTTCATACTCTTTTCGTTGTTTCTATTTTTACTTTCATTACATGTGTTGTCACTACTATTACTTTCACTTATCCCGCCATCATTATTTTTTTCTTTCACTACTCCCGCATTTACTATTATTAATTTCATTACTCCCCTTGCTGCTAGTAGGATTTCCACTACTCCCGCTGCTATCATTGTTGCTTGTATTACTCACAATGCGTCAATTAGCTTTCCAATCGATTCAACAAATATAATATTCTTAGAGTTATATATTTAAATAAATTTGAAATATTAGTGAAGACTATTATTTAAGAGCAATCATTATTTTTTACTAATTAAATTACAAATTTAATGAATTATGAAATATTATATTTTTTAGGAAATCTAGATTGATTGAATTACCTTTTAATAATTTCCAAAATAAAATATATTTATATTATATTTGTTTATATGTTAAAATAATTAACATCTTTATACTAATTAATACCATAGTGGGTCATGTTTATTTTAAGGAAAATTACCATATTACGTTGTTCTCTAAATTTATATTTCAACTAAAACTATATAATATTTACATTAAAGTTCTTGTTCAGGTCCATCGCACAGTGCTAACAATTACAAACTATATAATATAATTAATTTGTATAGATTTATTTATTACATTGAAGTCCCTTGGTTTATGGAATTAATATATATAGTACTAGGTTGGGTGCCCGACTACACGTTCACCTCTCCCGTTGTTAATATGATTACTTTCACTACATCCCGTGTTAATACTATTATGTTCACTACTTTTTCGGTTACTGTTGTTTGTATAACTATTCATACTATTTTTACGGTTAACCCGTTAGTTAATTTAATAAACTAATATTTTCTTAAAATCGAATTATTAGTTAATTTTCATACTCTATCCGTTGTTCCTAATATGACTTTCACTACATATGTTGTCGCTACTATTACTTTCACTTCTCCCGCCGTCGTTATTTTTTCTTTCACTACTCCCGCATTTATTTGTTAATTTTACTACTCCCGTTGTTGCTACTATGACTTTCACTACTCTCGTTGCTATTATTGTTGCTTTTACTACTCACGTGGATGGTACGTTAAAAAATTTGAATTTGAAATATTATTAGATTAGAATATTATTTAAGAGTAATAATAATAATTATTTACTAATTAAATTACAAATCTAATGAATTATGGAATATATTTTTTTTTTTTGGAAATCTGAATTGATTTACTTATATTTTAATAGTTTTCAAAATATAACATATACTTATTTATACTTTAAGGAAACTCGCCATATTCTAATATTATCTAAATTTATACTTTTAACCAAAACTATATAATATTTACATTGAAATCCCTTTGTTCAGGTCCGTCACACAGTGCTAGTGATTAAAAACTATATAGTATAATTAAGCTGTATAGATTTATTTAACTACATTGAAGTCCCTTGGTTTCTGGAATTAATATATAGTATTGATTGATTGATTGATTGATTGATGTCTTCGTTTATTTAGCTGTAAAATTTGTAAGGACTATAAGTTTGCTTTTACGAATTGTGTTTAACATTCATGGCGCTGCCTGCCTTTCTTACGTTTATTCAAGCTTGGAGGCGAGATCCTCTTGTAATAAGGAGACCCCAAATTTTTGGGGGACGATGACTTTAGGAAAACTATTAGACAGGGTGTCACATCTTAGAGCCTTCATAAGCTAGGTTGTTTATAGTGATAATGTTCTGTTCTTTATCAATCTCCTTTCTCGTTATGACTCGAACCCGCTTTACAATTTAAAACGAATGGTATCAGGGAAATGACCCAAATGGTGTCTGAAGAATAATTTCTCAGATTGCCTCGAGTTATTATACCAAACTTTTAAGCATATCGCACAACTATTTCCCTCTTTTCATTGTATGAGATTGTTTTATTCCGCGAACCTTAAGTGGCTCATCAGTTAGCTAATGAAATTTATAAGGCATGGACTCAGGCATAAACACCCCACAAGATTGCTCTTGGGGAGGCCTGAATCTGGGTCTCCGGAGAATTTCACCCAAATTTTAACCACTAAATTCCACCATTGCGGGCGATTCAGGTTATGTTGATTATCTACAATTTCAACTATTTTGCTTTATATTCGTCGGTTGAAAGAGAAGAAAAGTTTTCGGAAATTAATGCCAATGAGAATAATTTCCAAAAAAGCCCAATACAAATTCTCATTGTGACAGACAAAAACCGTCACAAGCTTGTGACGTGAGACAAAAAGGCAAGTGGGACAGCAGGTGAAAGGGGTTGTGAAATCTCATAAGCTTGTGACTGTCGTAAGTAAGACTGGGTGATTGATCAATATGGTAACACCAAAAAGATTAGTATTGACAAATTGACGAGTACTAAAAGCACAACAGTACTGTACAGCGGTAGAAATTGCCTTTAACCAAATCATCTCGTCGTCATCGAACAATCCAACACTTTCCTCCCTCACTTTTTCCAAAAATAAAAATAAAAAAATAAAAATCTCAGATCCCCTCTTTCTCTCTCTTCAATCACACACCACCTCCTCACTTCTCTCTCTTCCGCCATTGCCGACTCAAGCTCGAGCTCTATACAACCAATCCACTGAAGCTCAGCCTCAATCTCCCTCCCACTTCACCGATACCTCATCAAGCGTTGTGTCGCCGAAAAAAGCTTCCATTTTTGGCGCCAAAACGCAACAATGGCGAACTTGCGGCGGCGCCACCACCGCAACAATGGCGGAGACCTTCGTCTAATCCGTCAGCTTCTTCCTGCTGCCGCTGTCTTATTCGCCGTGTTCGTCATGTTATTTTTCGTGCTCTCTTTTCTCGCTCCTCTTCCTCGCCATCACATTCTCAATCGCCGGCGATCTTCATCCGTAATTATCTCTCTCTTTCACGAATTTGAAATGATTGCGAAATTCTGTTGTGTTCGGTTTCGGTTTCGTTTTGGTGTTTGATTGTTATTGTGTTTTTGATGATATTATGCAGGAAGACGAGAAATCAAACGGTGCTTCGGCGTTCTCCGTTCCAGTTAGGGATTCAAATTGATGATATTTCGATGAATTTCGTTCCTTTTTCGAGGTTTTCGGTTGTTTTGATGTTTTTTTGTGTATTACTTGTGATTGTGTAGGCGACTGGAGGAAAATCTAAGTACGATATATGGAAGTCGAGAGATTCAGAGTTTTTTTATGGATGCAGTAATTCGAGCCGTAAATTTGCTAGTATGTGTTTTCTTTTACCTGTGTTATTGACTTCTATAATGTCGATTTGATCTATGGTACAAATGTTGGATGTCATATACCAAATGTTATTCCTTGAATGATGCTTGCTTTTTGCATGTCATAACTAAACTTGCTTAGAGTTGAAGGCTTGAAAATTTTGATGTTCGTATCAATGATTTCAGTTCTCTATTATACGCGCATGTCTAGATGGTAAATATCTGCAATGTGACTGCTGACTGATGTCTTTTATTATTGTACGTCTTACCTCCTGTCTGAACCGTCACAATGATGCTTCTAGAGTTCTAGAATGCTAAATAGAAATTTGATTACAAATTAAAGTCGTTAAGGCTTACATTGGCATGGATTAGAGATGGCTTTATTTAAGAACCTCTTATTTGTGTATCAGTACCGATATTAGATGTTATTTTGATTCCACATTTAGCATAGCTATCGCTGCTGCTTAATAATGCGAACATTCAACCTCCCTTACCCACAGTTGGCAAGTGGCGAGTGGCACTGGGATAATGTTGTTGTTGCTGCTGCTACTACGACAATTGTACTTATGTGAACCTTGTCATATTTTAGTAGTTCCTATGGTTGTTACTTGCCTAAAATTTTGATTCCGGTTATTGCAGAAGCAGATGTTGTCACACGTAAAAATCGTTATTTAATGATTGCAACAAGCGGAGGCTTAAATCAACAAAGAACTGGGGTAATGATATTTTTTTGGTTGTGTATGGCATTTGTACATTATTCATGTCATTCATTCGGGATTACTCAGTCAGTATTCCATGTGGCAATCTTTTGTATATCTTGCTAATAGTAAAGTCATTTGTAGATTCTTGCATGACTTATGTTTAGCTATGTTTTTCTAAACAATGACGTGTTCATCTTTCTTCACTAGAAATATTTAGACAATCATAGGGACTAATTATAGTAGTAGGTACATGCCTGAAATGGTGCTTTTTCATATATTTTGTCTAATCATTTGCCATTCCCAATGTTGAATGATACATTATACTATAACCACTCCGCCCCGCTGGCTTCAAATTGGCTCCGCCACTGTTTGCATAACGGTTCTTTCACAGCATTTAGTACCCCTAGGTTCCAAAGTGGATTTCTATGTTGTAATGTACACATTTTTACAAGTACATATTCTGAAATAACAATGCTACAAAAGTTGGAAATTTTTTCGATGGGAATGTATAGATTATTTGGACCCCTAGATTCCAAATTGGATTTTTATAATCACTTCAATGCGACAAGACACATAATCAGAAGTTTTTGGCATAACTGTTCTTTCACAGCATTTAGTAGTCTTAGTTGCTCGATAGGGAGTATGGTCTGATTCTCTTATTTGATGTGTTTATAACTGTTATTAGGGAGGGGGTCTAAGCCGTTCATTACTTTTAAAAATAAAAGCAGTGCTTAAATTTAAGCTGATTACCATTGGAAACGGCTGACTTGGAACTTTTTTCCAGATAGTTGATGCTGTTGTTGCAGCTCGTATATTGAATGCCACCCTGGTTGTTCCAAAATTAGACCAAAGGTCTTACTGGAAAGATGCGAGGTATGTTGTAAAACTGTTGGACAACTTTAAGGCCTTGCCTTTTGCAAACCCTAACAATCTTCAGATTTGCTGTATGTATAATGCTCTTGCAGTAATTTTGAGGATATCTTCGATGTTGACTGGTTCATATCCACCTTAGTAGATGATGTAAATATTGTGAAAGAACTCCCTCAAGGACCGAAAGTAACAACAATGCGTGTTCCCAGAAAGTGCAATGAAAGATGCTATGAAAAACGAGTGTTACCTGTTCTAACGAAAAGGCATGTAAGTCTTCTGAGCATGCACCTCCTTTTTTTTATTTTTATTTTATTTTATTTCTACACTTCCGTTTAGATTGGTTTTATTATGTTTTCCGCACCTTCCCCTCTTTGTGATTTCTGTTTGATAAAGCGGCGATTTTTGTTGTTGCTAGATACGCATATTGCGCTTTAATTCTGACCTTGCTGTTGAATGGCTGAAGTGTTTTGTTATAAGATGTCCCTTTCTTCAACACAACACTTGGAAATTTTTTTCATCAAGTTTCCAGCATTTAAAAATCATTTTAGTATTTATTGTGATGTTTTGCTGATTTGGTGAGTTCAAGTGCGACGTTTGTTTGTGGATATGGCGTAGCGGGATCATTATATCCTTGACGTTTTAACTCTTTTCTGCCTTGTTGAACGAGACAGGCTGTTCGGCTTACCAAGTTTGACTATAGGCTTGCAAATCGCTTGGAGACAGATCTTCAAAAGCTAAGATGTAGGGTTAACTATCATGCTGTGAAGTTCACGAGTCATATACAAGGGATGGGGCAAGTATTGGTGCAAAGGGTGAGAGCCATGAGCAAGCATTTTATCGCCCTCCATTTGAGGTAGGCTGTTATATCTTTGCATCTTTTGTTTCTTGTTGCTTTGTTAATAGAATGTGTTCCATCTCAGGTGAGCCAATCAGCCAAAGACCATTATTCAGGCAATAGCCTTCAAAATATTATGGAATAAATGAAAAGTAAAATTGATAACTACTAGCCTACTACCTAGCATAAACCCAGTTTGGATAAAGTTGCAAAGGCTCCAAAGAGACTAACCTCTTGTTTGTATGGAGGGATCTATAAGGAAAGGTTAGGAACGGAGATAATTTCCCTTGTTTGATTAGAAAATTGGGTTCACGGGAAGCTCAGGGATCCATTTACCTTTTCTTGAGAATGGAATGATTGGATCATTACAATGGGTTGGCGGACTTGGATCCATGTTCCTTATATGCTACAGAATATTTACGAGTTAAGTAGCTTGTTGATAATTTTACTAATATTAGACCCATCAAGAGCTATGCCAGGCATATTTCAACAAGAGCGTTTTGGGAAAATCTACTCTCCCCAAACACTAATATTGGCCGGTCGACTTAGGGGTATATCATGAAGAATTTTTGTCTACCTAATGCAAACCATGTGATTAGAGTAAGATTAGGAGTAATGGGTTTTCTTGTTATTTAATTAGAGTTGCATGAGAAGGAAACAAGAGGGTTCCTCAACTTTATAATAACATATGGCTGGACTGGCTGGTTACATGGTGACATATAAAGTGTAATTTCTGAATGTATTTGTGAAAAACTTTTAAGAAACCCTAAACATAAAAAATCCTGAAGGTTTTTTTAGCAATTTACCGTTGGTGTATTTTAAGGGTGGAGTGGATTACAATTAACGAGCAATATTTAGACCTAAAGATCTCAACCTACACGTCATGCACGACTGGACTGAGGGAACTTGTGCTTCAAAGATGTTACTTGTCTCATATAAATGCTTTATGATTAGAATCTGGATTTAGGCATCTAAATTTTCCGTCATTAGATAGATACCAGCAAAGTTATCCACCAATAGTCATGTTTGACTAATCTTGAAACTGTTGACAGACGGAAAAATGATTTGAAAAATAAATGAATTGGCAAGCACGCCAACTAGAAGTACTGAAAAGTATTATCATTTATAATTGTAGTTTGGAATGTTGGGATTTTCTCTCATTGAACGTGTGCTTGTCATATACGGAATACAATTTCTATTGCTGTATTTGCCTTATTACAGTTTCTTATATTGGTTTCATAATCATAGCCTCAATCGCTATGTCAGACCGCTTTACTCTGGCTTTATGCTGCAGATTTGAACCTGATATGCTAGCATTCTCAGGATGTTACTACGGGGGAGGCGACAAGGAAAGGAAAGAATTGGGTGCCATAAGAAGAAGGTGGAAAACATTACATGTAAGACTTCCGCGGCTTTAAAGTATATTGATGCACCTTTGTCAGTACTTCAAGTTGTTTGCTTTTAGAAACTTTTCACTCTGGTGCCATGAGGTCTGAATATTCACTTTGGCGACTTAATTTTGGAGTTATTTCACATTTTGGTTACCTAAAGATGGTAATTTTTAAATATTTTTTTTAATTTGGTGGCCTAGGGTATACCATATTCTTCACCTAAAATAAGGACTTTTGCAGCATACTGAATTGACAAAGTTTACACTGAAGTATTTATGCGGAAACTACTCCATTTTTCTCATACCCCATTCTCCATTTATGGGAATTTCATTCATTTAGCCCCAATTCGGATCTAGCTACCTTTTTTTATTCAAAATAATCATTCAATACTCATCTCGTCCATGCGCGGTGAAACGACCTCATAGACCCCTACTTGTTCATCTGTTTTCCTATCCTCAAACTTTGTGCCAAATACCAATGGTCTAAATAAAAATGTTCGATGGAGTAGTTTACTACACTTAAAACTATTTGCTATTTGGATGAAATTTTGGTGATATTACAATTTGGTCACCAAAATGGAGATAACTCAAGCTTCCTTGTCGCCAAAGTGAATTTGAAATCTTAGAGCATCAAAGTGAATTAGCCCAAATTTCATGGCACCAAAATGGAAATTATTCTTATCTCATTGTTGTCTATGTATGTCAGTTTGGTATAGCATCTTGTCAGTTCAAAGCTGATAGTACTTTCTATTGTTAAATTTGTATTCTATCGAACCAAATTAACATCACTATTATTCCTCTACATTTGCTGGTCAAAGTCTTGACCCTTTGGATTTGAGTTTGGGGATGGCTTATTTATTATTTGAGGTCAACTTCTTTCTCAATTTTAGGAAAAGGCGGCACTGTAGAACTGCCTTATAGACAGCTGTTTTGTTTTTGCAATAAGGTAACTGACTGCTCATAATTCGATGCAGGGAAATAACCCAGAAAAGGCAAGGAGGCAAGGAAGATGTCCACTCACACCGAAAGAAGTGGGGGTGATGTTGAGGGCATTGGGTTATGGTAGTGATGTTCACATTTATGTTGCTTCCGGCGAAGTATATGGAGGGGAGGAAACATTAGCGCCACTGAAAGAACTCTTCCCTAATTATCATTCCAAAGATAATATTGCCAGCAAAGAGGAGCTAGAATCATTTTCCAAATTTTCCTCTCGCATGGCAGCTCTTGACTTTATTGTTTGTGATGAAAGTGATGTCTTTGTTACTAACAACAATGGGAACATGGCAAAGATCCTTGCAGGGCGAAGGTATTCATTTGATCTATTATGTTACTGTAAATGCGGCAACAACTCACTGCTCCTTGGCTTCTAGATTATGATGACTAAAGCGAAAGACTGGCCCCGCTAAACTGGATGTGCTTGTATTTTAAATTATGTCGCTCGTTGCACTTCTCGACACTAATTTCAGTATGACTTTTTGTGAGTCATCTGAAAAAAACATTGCAAGGCCCGGAAATAGGTGGGGGTGCGGGTTGCCATCAACTTAGGGTTTCCCAGATGTCTTTTCATTGAAAATTACATTGAGTGATGGCTTTTTTTCAAATAAGTCTCATTCGATGCAATGTTATTAGCTTATTTAAAAAAGTTGAAGACTCTCTGTTCTTAAGTTATGGATTATGACAAATTAAGTTAAATGACCCTTTGAACTTTTTTTTGGAATAAGAAATTGATTTAGTAGACTTCCAGTGCAATTTTCAGCAACGGTCATTTCAAATAAATCTATTTTGGTTTCTCTAAGTTAGAGGACAAGATTTGGTTTGAATGTTGACTTGATTATATCTCGTATTTCCAGGAGATATTTCGGACATAAGCCTACTATTCGGCCAAATGCTAAGAAATTATCCAAGCTCTTTGTGAACAGAGGTAACATGACTTGGGAAGAATTTGCTTCCAAGGTTCGTTCTTATCAAAGAGGATTCATGGGTTTGCCAAATGAAGTAAGACCCGGTAGAGGTGAGTTTCATGAGAATCCCTCTACATGCATATGTGAAGATACCAATGCTAAGGCAAAGAGAGATGCCAGCCTCCGTAAAATCGGGATGGGCAAAGACTCTCGAAAAGAAGAACCAGAGGATCGTGATATTGACGATGATATAGAAGTTACAGATCCAGATTTTGACGATGAAGTTACACCCCAAGAGAGACGAACTATGAATGAAACCACTTTGGATTATGATGGAATTACATCCGATGAGCCTGAAATAGAAGATCTGTTATCCGACTAGGGATTTCGCTTGCATCTAACTATCACGCATTTTCTGGTTCCGAGAGGTATCTTTATTATCATGTCTTGCATCCTCCATAAGGTGAGATACTACACCTTGCTCTACAAGATTAACTCGTAGGTGGCTAGGATCGACATGTATAGGAGGCTGAGATCGTGTTGTCTGGCTGCTGTTGGAGTACCTGTATAAAGTTTAATTCCTGACATCTTGCGATCACTCTATGTGAGGCACGCTGTGGAACGTGGAAATGATTTTTGGTGTACTGATGGTAAAGGATATTCCCACTCTTTATAAC
>JAGPOY010000565.1:0-14185 GCA_018983105.1 Silene uniflora | reverse complement strand
GAGGGCACTCTTGTTAGTACTTCAAAAGTGGGAAAAGGATCTTTGAATGACTATACTCGAGCTATTTCACTCCGTTCAGCGGACTCGGGATATGACGAAACAACCACGTCGGTCCATGTTGATGAATTGGTCCAAAATCTGAAAAGCCCATCAAACACATTACAAAATGCAGCTGCTTTGGAGTTACGACTCCTTGCAAAACATAACATGGAGAACCGGATTATCATTGGGAAATGTGGAGCTGTGGGCCCTCTAGTCTCACTTTTACGCTCTGATGCGAAAGTAACTCAAGAGCATGCAGTTACTGCTCTTCTCAATCTTTCCCTCAATGAAGAAAACAAGGCAAGCATAGCTTTAGCTGGGGTAATTGAACCTTTGGTACATGTTCTGAGGTCAGGAAGTGATGCAGCTAAAGAAAACTCTGCTGCTACCCTCTTTAGTCTTTCTCTTCTTGAAGATTACAAGTCAAAGATTGGTCGCTCGGGCGCTGTCAGAGCGCTGGTCAACCTTCTTGCCCGAGGAACATCTAGGGGAAGAAAAGATGCGGCAACTGCATTGTTCAATCTGTCCATTTGCCACGATAATAAAGCTCCAATTGTTCAAGCTGGAGCGGTGAAATATCTTGTTCAGCTTTTAGACCCCTCTAAAGGAATGGTTGATAAATCAGTTGCCCTTCTTGCAAATCTTTCCACAATACCAGAGGGACGTTTGGCAATAGCACGGGAAAAAGGAATACCTTTGTTAGTCGAGATTGTTGATGTAGGGTCACAACGAGGGAAGGAAAATGCGGCCTCTGTATTGTTGCAATTGTGTCTTAATAGTAGCAAGTTTTGCACGTTGGTTCTCGAAGAAGGCGCTGTTCCGCCACTCGTAGCGCTTTCTCAATCTGGGACCCCTAGAGCAAGAGAGAAGGTATGTTTTCCCCCCTTTTCTTTTCGTTTCTATTTTTTTCTTCATTTTAAGTTAATATGTTTTGCGATTTTACATCAAATGCTTCGCCACTCGTTAGGGTAAGAGTTAAGACTGAACATTTCAAAAATTTTGCTCGAGGGGGATTTTTAAGAGCTAGCTGCCCCCTTTCTAGTAGTAGGATTGTTGCCCTAGTACCAATGCTATTTCCAGTACCTATTTCTACATGTCCTCTGGTGCAAACCCTTGTATTGAATGGCAACTATTGTTGAAAGCTCACTGTGCTTGCTTGTCGGAACCAATGTGTTTTATAGCAAACATTACGCTAATGTTATGGTGGTGTTGTTATGGTGTTGTAAGGGAGGTAGGTGTACACAACCTTATCCCTGTGTGGCTGTGTCTATACGAGAGGTTATTTCCGTTATTTGCAGTCGAACTGCTACATAGAAAAAACCACATACTTTGTAATGAACCATAATTCCATCATACTATCATATCGCAAAGCCATGCACAAATATGTGGAACTAAGATCCAATGTGTTGTGACATTACTCTTCATTTACCGATACCAACAAATTCGGAAGAATTAACCCGAGTTTAATTCATTGTCTTGTAGGCTCAACAACTTCTCAGTCATTTTCGCAGCCAACGTGAAGGCACTAGCAAGAAGCGGTCATGAGATAAACTTATAATTAGTCTATATTACCCTTTTCTATATAAATCTCAATGCTAGATTATGTGATCGACATCTCAAGGTAGCCTTTTTTTTTCTCTACTTCAGGTATTATTTTGTCCTCCATCGTTTCGATTTGGTTATTGTATATGCTCAGTTAGGTCAATGTCATAACTAGATTTGTGTAAGGGATTTGCTAGTGTGTTAGCTGTTGTAGTGAACTAGTGATTATTGAGTTTGGTATCCTACATGGATTGTTTTATGTCGTGTATAATTGTATATGTGATTATTGTAATGCTTTTGCTTACTATTTATCTTGACCGGTATTCAAATTTAGATTCGCCACAAGATGGCGATATGCCGGTATGCTCTCTCGAGTTCATAGTTTTCCGAGAGCTATGGACCATTAATCCATCTAAATTTCTGTAATTATGATTTCTTGGGCTTGTGGAAGACTGTATTGTTGGTCGGTGGCGGGTTTTTATTGTCATGGAGGGCCTAGGCTCAAGTGCATGTACAAGCAAGTTCTGAACAAAGGAAGGAAAATGAATTAGTTGTATGTGGGCATACTTTTGGTTAGCCCATCTTGACAAAGAAGACAGCTGAATTGTTCTCTAAGAATTAAGGCATGGTCCGATAGACCGATAAGCCATCAAAGATGCGTGAGTGCGTGACTACTGAATTGTACATCTGAAATCCGGTTACCTCGGACTACTATGAGCAATCACATTAACTTCCAATGGTTATTTTTCTGCCATTTGGGTTCGTACAACGGTTATTCATCCAACCGTGCCCTGTCAACATATATATCGTAAATGGCATGGTCTAGCACGCTCTCGCTTTCACCATGTCCAATGTATTTTCTAGGATGTTTCGCGATAATTCTCTGATATTATGTCTCAAGCTGAAATTTCACGGTATTAGATGAAACATCTGAAAGTAAGATGAGATTGTGAACACAAACTCATAACCATCGTAGCTCAACAAGGCATAGTTTACCCAAAACTTCCTCCCCACAGTCATTACACTTGGGCGATTTCTCAATTTAATCATCGGCTTTGGTAATTGCATATGTATAATAATACCATTTGGGATCAAACATATTTCATAAGATCAAAGCATATCCTAGGTTATTTGATGGAGAGTGAGTCGATTATACGAAAGCTAAGGGTAAGATTATTCGTAAGACACTCCAAAGTATTAAGACTCTGTCACCTCAGCTTTTCACTAACTTTTATTATTTCTTTATTGTTCAGACACACCTCAGACTCACCTCAGACTTTATACATTATCCGTCAGATCCACCTCAGACTCTACTTTTACATTTACTTTTTTTTTTCTAAAAAGAAATGACACATGGCATGTATTAATTGGATAATTTTCTTTCATGATGGGGTCAAGACTCAACCAAAGTCTTAAGTTGAGTCTTGGATTTCCAAGACTCAACTTAAAACTTTGTTAAGACTAGGGTAGATTATTGGTAGTTTTGAGAGAGTCTTGTCTCAATACTACCAATAATCTTACCCTAATTCATGTGCCGATTGGTTGGCTACTATTGGTATTTGATTAATTGGAAGTTGGAAAAACCGGTTTACTTAGAGGAGCCACTTCAATGTGTCCCAAGACCCAAGTCCCAAGTACATGGGCTGGAGCATGGTGTCGTTAGCCGTATTATTTTGTAGTGTTTTCATTGGTTCAATACTTCAATCCATTTTACCTAACAAAAAAATACCCGATCCAATAAGGTTAACCGGAGCCATTAAAATGATTTGAAATTGTCCGACTTAAATATGACCTAAAAGTTGAGTTGACCTTGCTTGTTGGGTTGACCCAATGTTGACCTGCCTCGAGGTGGCCTAATTCGAAATGATCTAAAGTGATCCATAATGATTATAAAGTACTATATTTATGGTCAAAATAAAGGGTTTAGTGGTTCACCGATTTAAAATGCATAATTGATTTTGTAAAATACTCTTTATTAGTCATACTACTATTACTTTTTCGCCTTAATCATTTGTTTATCTTTTATCCTCTATGAAAATCAGTTTAATCAAAAGTCAATAAATGATTGAAGCTTAGGGATATTAATTAAAATGGTTTCACCATTGAACCGAGATTTTCAAAACTCGAAACAACCCGATCTAACGTGACCCGACAACCTGACATCCAAAACTGACCTGGAGCTGTGTCTAGGGGTGTTAACGAGCCGAGCCGAGCCCGAGCTTGGCCTTGCTCGGCTTGTGCTCGAAAACCAAAACTCGAGCTCGAGCCGATCTCGAGCTTACCTGAACTTGAAAAAAATGTGCTCGTTATAAACCTTGCGAGCTTTAACGCGAGCTCGAGCCAAATTCGAGCCCAAATCGAGCCTATATAAAATGGTCTATTTTTTATTTTTTCTTCTTCCGGTAATTCCAATAACAAGGCTTGAAGGTTATATGTAAAAATGTAGGCTTGAAGGTTATATGTAAAAATGTTTGGCAAATCAGCGAGACATTTGTTATGTGTGATACAAATATATAATCATGATGAAATATTTTTATAAAATATGAGCAATATCTTATGTAATCATACAAGTTCGAGCCGCTCGCGAGCTTTTCGAGCCGAGCCAGCCTTTGCTCGGCTTGACTCGTTAAGCTCTCGAGCCGAGCCTGAGCCCGAGTCGAGCTCACACGAGCCGAGCTTTGACCGAGCCGATCTCGAGTAGCTCGCGAGCTGTCTCGTCTCATTAACACCCTTAGCTGTGTCAGGTCATGTTTCCTTCTCTCCCGGTTTTTCTTGCATGTGTCCAAGGTTGCTTTAGGAGTTACCTTATTCAATCCTAACACCAAAATAAGAAGTATTAATCCATTTTTAAAGAGTATCCCACTTTCGCCTAGGATTGGTTTATTGCATACCGGCACCCTCAAATGTCCTCTGTTACTCCTCAAAATTTATATGGATGCTTTTATCTGACCCGAGAAACCGTCCGTGTGATTTACGGACATTTTTGTTCCGAGACCATGGATCCCCGAAAATCGTGTACTATACACTTCAATTTCAGCCGTTCGGGAGGTCGTGTCGGGTAATGTTTCTTTCCCTCTCGATTTTTCTTGCATGTGTCCAAGGTCGCTTCAGGAGTTGCCTTATTCAATTTTAGCACCAAATAAATGCATTTTTAACGAGTAACCGACTTTCACCCAATATTGGTTTACTGCATACCGACACCCACAAATGACGCTCCTCAAAATTTGTGTGGAGGCTTTATCCGAACCGAGGAACCGTCAGTGTGATTTAAAAACATTATTGTTCCGAGACCCTGGATTCTCGAAAACCGTGTATTATATATACACATTAATTTCAGCCGTTCGGGAGGCCGTGTCGGGTAATATTTCTTTCTCTCACGATTTTTCTTGCAGGTGTTCAAGGTCGCTTCTGGAGCTGCCTTATTCGATTTCAGCACCAAATAACAAGTATTAGTCCATTTTTAACGAGTAACCGACTTTCACCCAATATTGGTTTATTGCATACCGACAGCCACAAGTGTTGTCTGTTACTCCTCAAAATTTGCGTGGACGCTTTATTTGAGCCTAGGAATCGTCTGTGTGATTTACGAGTATTTTCAATATGGACCCCTGGAATCCCGAAAACCGTGTATTACACTTTAATTTCAGCCGTTTAGGGGGACGTGTTAGATCATGTTTCTTTCTCTCCCGGTTTTACTACCACATGTGCGGGGTCGCTTCAGAAGTTGACCTATTCAATTTCAACTCAAAATAAGTAAATAACAAGTATTAATCAATTTTTAACGAGTATCGACTTTCGCCTAAGACTGTTATATATATCACATAGCGGTAGACCTGGCAAACGTGTCAATCAGGTTGGGTTAAATTTCGGGCCGGTTCTTTTCAGGTCCTTAGGCTTGGGGCCACTTTGAGTCATTTCCGGATCAGTTATTATCAAGTTATTTATGGATAATAATCAGTTTGCAACAATTAACATTCGGGTCGAGTTATATCTGGTCAGGTCAATTTGAATTCGGGTTAAATTTAGGTCTTAAGTTCAAGTGTCGGGTCGGATTTGAGTCCACTCATTCGGTTTGGATCACTTTTATTAGGTCTACCTTTAGATTTGTTCATCTGTCACACCATTATTCGCATGGAAGTCTTCGTGTATTACAGAACATAGATTCGCCTTTTTCAACTTTTAAGGGTTTGAGAAAAAATGCAGTTTATCTTACCAATTAGTTACTCAATAAACTGTTATTTGCATAGGTTCGAATGAAGAGTAGTTCCTATATACGATCGACGTGAAAAGTTGTCATGTTCGTTTTAAATGTTGACATCATATAAACAGTATTCCTTTTAAAATTCAACACTATCATAAGATATCTCCTAACTAAATAATTTAATTGATCAAACTAATACGAGTACTAACTATATGGAGTACATTGGTACCAATGTTTTTAAAATAACAACTGTACATGAACATGGAAAAAGGATTTATACTTTTAAAGGTAATCCGCTATCTCAAACCTAACCAAGCTTATATGAATTAATTTTAAGTTATATTGTAATTGTAATTTGTTGAGCTTAATATTTACGTGAGAAATCTAACTAAGCTAATATGTACGGAGTTTAAGCTCAACATATGTATGCAGGACATGTAAAAATTACCTCATTTTCCTTTCTTTATACAGTATACTGTACACTAAAATTCAAAAAAATTATACTGTATGTGTACTAAAGCCAGAAACATAGAATCATTTGTATGTAAAACTGATAGAAGTAATATACAAAGGTCCATTCTTTTGAACTTAATTTCAACTCATTTCAGTTCAACTCTATTAAGTTCAATTCAACTACCTTCATTCAGTTCAGTTCAGCTCATCTATTAACAATTAACTCTTGTTTGAGTTCAATTTATGTCCATTTAGATCAATTTAGTACGACTCTTTTATGCCGAAAAGAACATAGTCTTAAATTAAGATGATGACACTCACAACAGATTTAAATAATGTTGAAAATAAAAAAAGTTTAATTTGTAAAAAGTCTAAACTTAAGACCGTCTTAAACAGGATTTGTACGACTTAGGCCCTGTTCTTTTGGACTTAATTTCAGCTGTATTCAGTTCAGTTCAGCTCCATTCAGTTCAGTTTAGCTCCATTAAGTTCAGTTCAGTTCAGTTCAGTTCAGTTCAGCTCTTCTATTCACAAATTAACTCTTACTTCAGTTCAGTTCAGTTCAGTTCAGCTCCTTTAAGTTTAGTTCAGTTCATTTCAACTCCAATAAATTCAGTTCAATTAAGTATAGACAATTTCAGTCCAAAAAAACAGAGCCTTATGCCTAAAAATTAGCAAGACACATCATATGTACATACCATCTCCATTATTAACACCCAACAAGTTCCTCCATAAATATACCATACTCCGTATATAACTTGATCAATTCTCCCATTAACTCACTTGTCACTTCTCACTACTATTACTAGTCTTACTACTTCACTATTCTTCTCCCTTTCTACAATATTATTATATTATTCACAATCTTTATCACAATAACCCTAGCCATATATACAAACAAACAAATAAAGCAAGAAAATTAAACATGGATTCTCACCAAACTAGTAATAACTCTTCATCATTTCTCCTTTCTTCATCTATTTCTTCTCCATCCAATTCATCTCCTTCATCATCTTCTATTACAAATTCTAATGTCAACATAATAAATAATACTAATAATAATAATAATAGTGGTATTAATCTTATTAATTCGACTCCGAATAATAGTAATAGTAGTAGTAGTAGTAATAGTAGTAGTCGATATGAGAACCAAAAGAGAAGAGATTGGAACACTTTCGGACAATATCTCCGAAACCACCGGCCGCCATTGTCGCTAAACCGTTGTAGCGGAGCACATGTCTTAGAGTTCCTACGTTACTTGGACCAATTTGGAAAAACTAAGGTACATACTCAAGTATGTCCCTTCTACGGACACCCAAGCCCGCCCGCTCCGTGCCCTTGTCCACTCCGACAAGCGTGGGGATCTCTCGACGCTCTGATCGGGAGGCTAAGGGCCGCTTTTGAGGAGAACGGGGGACGGCCCGAGTTGAACCCTTTTGGGGCTAGGGCTGTTAGGCTTTATTTAAGGGAGGTTAGGGATTCTCAGTCTAAGGCTAGAGGTGTTAGTTATGAAAAAAAGAAGCGGAGGCGGGTTGGTCCGCCCCCGCCTTCTCTTTCAATTGATTCCACATCGTCTCAACCGCCACCGCCTCCTGGTGGCGGTTAGACGATAACAAGAACCGCCGTCGCTATCATCATCCGATTGCCGGTTAGATGTATGTTATTTTCATTATCATTATTATGTTACGGAGTACGTACGTACTCGTAGTAGTTAGTACGTAGTATGTTATATTTACGCAAATCTTTTTTAATGTTAAGCATTATAAGAAGTTTCCATTGATTTGAGATCTTGACAGATTTCGAAGCAAATATCCCTATTTCGTTACTCGTATTTTATTATTTTTGCGGTTTTAAACCACTAGTTGAATTGTGAATGTTTGTTTACACTTTAAGTAGTTTTGTGTAAGGAGATGTGTTACTTGCAATCTGGCTTGAAGCTGAAAAAATATATCATGAGAAGGTTTGATTGGGATTCGAAGTGGAGCAGTGGCAGATCTAGAAAAGTAATTTTTTTTTTCATAATTCCGAAAAAAATATTAAAAGATTTAATGGTATTTTTACCTAATAGTACTATTATAAATGTAACTATTCTTTTGTCTAAAAACCGGACAATTAACGAATAATGAAATTTAATTTTGTGGTCTACCAAGCCCCCTAATCGGGCCATGTGATTAATAGTGGCGTACCCAGAATTGGTGGAATGGTGGGTCTGCCGTATGGGGTCAATTTCAATATAATTGTTAAATTTTTTATTTATTATTATATCATATGACCTAAGAAACGTAATATCTTCAAATCAAGCAAACTAAATGGTAAAATATGTCCTAAAAGCTTCTTTCTCTCAAGGCCCCCCTTGCTCTATATGGCTACGCCACTACATTCATGTACATTCGCTAATGAGGTGCACGGAGGAACGGAATAGGGTTAGCCTTCGGCTGCCACCCTCGATGTCATGGCAACTATATATACTCTTAATTTAATCTATCTTTTTATTTGTCATTGTGCGGTATTTAAGACTACTGTAATATCTCATTTCGTCAATTGAATAATTTTTTTAAGTTTAAATGACTAGTGTTTAAAAAGATATACCACTCTTGTCATGCTATCAACAAAACAAACATTATTTCTAGAAATTTATAAAAAAAATGCACAGTTAAGCGCCGTATTTGATGGCAAATAGTTTTACTATGAGTGACCTCCTACTTAGAAAGGTTTCTAGAATGCGCATGATAAAAGCCTAAATCCGCCAGAAAGTACCCATGTTAGCTTATCTGTGAAGTACACAATTTGGCGAACTATCATAGGCGATCATTTCCATTCCATGTTTGGACCGGGGTATTATAGGCTTCAAGCTATAATTTAATCATAATGTTTTCATTTATATGTTGCTTTTTTTATTTAAAAAATGATCTGATTTGTAATTAAAAAAAAAAAATTATACTCGTAGCTAAGATATAATTATTTAGTGTGCTTTTAATATTTTATATTTTATATATTAAATATGTTCACCTTTGTTAGGATTATATGCTTTATATTAGGAATATCGGTTTGATATTATTGCGTAATCTTACTGTTGCTAGTATTACGTTATTCTGTTATCAATATCCTAGCCTAATTTGTGGGATATTGTTAACCTACGATGTAACTATATAAGGCATTCAAGCCTAGGCTAATATCATCAATCATTCCCCTCATATCTCCTTAACATGGTATCAAGGATTTTTTTTCTCCTCTCACCAAAATTTTTACCCTAATTCTTCTTCCACCACGAAATCTTGCGTTACGCCGTCATGTCAGGCAATGCAGTTCCCCTCGTTCCACAAAAAATTGATCCTTTAAGCCCTTACTATCTCGGTTCGAATGACGGACCGGGTGTCCTAATCTCCAATATTGTTCTTCGTCGTGACAATTACGACGTTTGGCAACGATCCATGACGTTTTCACTCAAAGCTCGTCGCAAGTTCGGCTTCATCGATGGCACTATCAAAAAACCCACCGATGCATTCGAACTCGACAACTGGGTCGTTGTTAATTGTACCCTAATTCAATGGATCCGTACGATTGATCCTTCGCTACTGGATAACATTTCGTACCCTGACGAGGCGTCTGTTTTATGGTCCGAAATCAAGGCCCAGTACGCTGTCGTTGATGGTACAATGATTCAATGTCTCAAAACTCAATTGAAAAATTGCACCCAAACAAAGGGTATGGATGTCACCACCTATTATGGCAAACTCAAAACGCTATGGGACGCCATTGGTAAGCACGAGCCACCGTTTGCCTGTCGCTGTGGTAAGTGTGAATGCAATATCGGTCCCTCGGCTATTCAACGGCAGGACAATGAAAGGTTGCACCAATTTTTTATGGGTCTCGATCACACTCTTTACGGTAATATCCGCTCCTCTCAATTTCAATTAGACCCCTTGCCTGCTCTTAGTCGTGCTTATAATCTGGTGCTTCAAGAGGAACGCTTACGTCTTGAACCACAACCTAATACTTCTGAGGTTGCGATTTTTGCTACCCCTCACGCCTCCACGGATTGGCGTGCTCTTCGAGACAAGGAGCGTTCTGCGAAGGGGGCTCTGTTTTGCTCGTCCTGTGAGACTCGTGGTCATGAAGTCTCCAAATGTTTCTTTAAGTCTATGCGGTTTCCCGAATGGTGGGGTGATCGACCCCGCACCCTTGCTGAGTATAAACGGTATCGAACAAAGTTTCGTGGTTCGAATTCTTCACAGGGTGGCAGTTCGGGTTCCACGGGTTCGGGTTCTGCTTCGAATTCTGCTGCTGAACCTGTTGTTCATGCGAATGCGGTCATCACCAATGCTTCTGCTCATTCGTTGCTCTCCTCAGATCGTCTAAGCGGTATGTCTAATTGGATACTTGATACCGGAGCCTCAAATCATGTTACTGGCACTTTATCTTTTTTGGAGAACCAAACGAAAATACAGGGCAGAACCGTTGGGCTTCCTAACGGTCAAATGGTCGAGTCCACCGTCATGGGCTCCGTTTATATCAATGCGTTCCTTACTCTTCACTGTGTTTTATTTGTTCCTAATTTGACTTGTAATTTGATATCGGTGATCTCGCAACTCCTTGTTGATGCTAATTTGTCTTTCGTATTTGATAAACAATCATGCCTTATTCAGGACCTTTCTTCGAGGAGGACGATTGGAGCAGGTGAGCTGCGGGACGGATTATTTTGGATTCCAGCGGGGGAGAAGCCACTGGTGGCGCACGCGGTGTCGAGCACGGAGACTTTTGATCTTTGGCACAAGCGTCTCGGGCATCCGTCACATAAAGTGGACAAGACTATTCCCTCTTTTAGTAGTTTAATTTCTAATAAAGACAACATTTGTGATGCCTGTCACTTGGCTAAACATCATCGGGACAATTTTATTTTGAATAATAAGCGTGCAACGGATTATTTTGAGTTAATTCATTGTGATCTTTGGGGGCCATATCGGATTCCTTCCTCTTGCGGTGCGAAATATTTCTTGACTATTTTGGATGACTATTCTCGTGCAACATGGGTCTATTTACTTCTTGATAAAACGGAGGTCACTGATATGTTCATGAGTTTTATTAATATGGCTCAAACCCAATTTTCTAAAACACTTAAAAATGTCCGTAGTGATAATGGGACGGAATTTCATTGTATGGCCGGTTATTTCTTCAAAAATGGCATTAAATTTGAGACCTCTTGTGTCGGCACACCACAACAAAATGGGAGGGTCGAACGCAAGCATCGTCATATTTTGAATGTAGCTCGGGCCCTTCGTTTTCAAGCTAATTTACCTAAGTCTTTTTGGGGCGAATGTGTCTTATCTGCCACTTATTTGATAAATAGGACCCCGTCTCCCTTGCTAAAAGACTTGACACCGTATGAGTGTCTCTATGGTGTGGCTCCTTCATATACCAATTTGCGTGTTTTTGGGTGCTTAGCTTATGCTCATAATAATAATACCAATGGTGATAAGTTTGAAAAACGTAGTCGAAAGAGCATCTTTGTGGGCTATCCGGGTGGTAAAAAGGTTGGAAACTTTACGACCTCGAAACAGAATCCTTTTTTGTCTCTCGTGATGTTATTTTTCATGAAGGCACATTTCCGTTTGCTATGGGCTCTCCTTTGGTCTCCTCGACAGATGCCTCCGTTATTGATCCGTCCATTTCTAGTGAACCTTTTAATGGGTCTGATGAATTGGACCCTCCTAATGTGGTTCCCGGTTCTGCCTCCACACCCGACCCAGACCCGACCGCATCTTCCCACTCTACTGGTTCCGGGTCTGCCACGGCTTCTTCCTCTAATGCCAACCCTACGAGTGACTTTCTTGCTGATGTCGGTTCTTATCGCTGTCTTGTGGGCCGGTTAGTTTATCTCTCGGTCACCCGTCCTGATTTATCATATGCCGTTCACATCCTCTCTCGTTTTTTGCATCAGCCTCATACCGAGCATATGGATGCTGCCCTACGGGTCGTTCGTTATCTCAAAGGCGGTCCGGGGCAAGGAATTTTGTTACGGGCTGATAGTGACTTTCATATTAACGGTTGGTGCGATGCTGATTGGGCTGATTGTGCCTTGTCTCGCCGCTGTGTTACGGGGTGGTACATTTTTCTTGGCAACTCTCCTATTTCGTGGAAAACTCGTCGGCAAAACAAGGTTTCTTTGTCTTCCGCTGAGGCTGAGTATCGTTCCCTGGCTAACATTGTTTGCGAGCTCAAATGGTTGAAGGGTTTGCTTTCTACTTTCGGTGTCCAATTGTCTAGTCCAATGACTGTTTTCTCCGATAGTAAGTCCGCTCTTCAACTTGCTAATAACCCGGTTTTTCATGAACGCACGAAACACATTGAAATCGATTGTCATTTCATCCGGGATGCCATTACCGAGGGTCTTATTGTTCCCTTTCATGTCTCCACTAAGGATCAACTTGCGGATCTCCTTACCAAAGCCTTGGGTACTTCGCAGTTTCTTGCTCTTCTTCGCAAGCTGGGCACTCTTGATCTCCATGCTCCAGCTTGAGGGGGGGTGTTAGGATTATATGCTTTATATTAGGAATATCGGTTTGATATTATTGCGTAATCTTATTGTTGCTAGTATTACGTTATTCTGTTATCAATATCCTAGCCTAATTTGTGGGATATTGTTAACCTACGATGTAACTATATAAGGCATTCAAGCCTAGGCTAATATCATCAATCATTCCCCTCATATCTCCTTAACAACCTTACAAATATTATAATTTTTTCAAAAGCGAAAATTGGATTAAGAAAGTATATTGTGTTCTTTTATTCAATTTCTTTCAGAGTTTCTCTCCCTTTTATTTGAAAGTACTAAAAAAATGAAACTACGAACATGGCAAAGGTGCAGAGGTAATACATACAATCACGGTGGGGACTGGGGATAGCTCGACATAAGTCATGGAGTTCAATCTGAGTTTCATTAATTGTTTTATATACTTCATAAATCATATCTATACCCTTCTAAAATTGAATTGTTATGTATTTTGTTGTTGGAACTTTGAACTTGACTCAACCACTTCGAACAATATGTATAAATTCAACATGATATTTTCTTAGTTTGAGTAATATCCTTAAAAAAAAGGAGATAGTTTACTTAAAAATGTCAAGGAAGATTTCATCCTGAAACCTAAAACACTTCTTATTCTATTAAGTGATCGACTCTCGACTAAAGTTAATGTACAAAGTTGGTGTATTATTTAATGTATATTTAATTATTTATATTGGTTGAAGTCACTCATTGACTAATTTTGAGAAAGGGGTCTCTCTAGTGATTAATAATTTTTTTTACATATAATAGCCTCAAATCGTTCACCAAGATGATCAAACTTATTTGTATGTTTGTGTGAAACAAGCACAATATATTAAGGTATTTTGAAGGGTATAAATATCCTCCGACACTTTGTGAACCGCGCGATATATGAAGGGTTTGCGCCGCTAAAGATTGATTTATTTATCAACTAGAAACGATTATTTATTTATACAAGCAACGTTGATATATAATTGATGACATGATTCTAGACAAGTATATTAAATCTTTCATAAAGATACTCATATGTCATGAAATATCAAATGTACATATAACATTGCTAAAGTTCATACGAGAGCAACTGTAACAAACAAATTAAATGCTAAAGAATAGATGACTAATTACATTCATGATTGAAAGGGTTCATCTTGCTAACTAAGATATACTCCCTCCCACTTATTATAAGTGTCCCATTGTCCATTTCCGTCTATTCACAAAAGTGTCCCATTGTTTATTTTTGGCAATGTTTTATTCTTATTTTAATCACTTCAACCCCACAACAATACCCCACTTCACCCTATAACAATACTTATTTTAATCACTTCACTCACAATAATACCCCACACTACCTTCCCTCTCTCCAATTACCTCACCCCACTAACAATACTTTACATTATTTAACT
>JAGPOY010000564.1:0-22447 GCA_018983105.1 Silene uniflora | reverse complement strand
AAATTACCACCTATTGAGTCCATTTTTGCTAATAACCACCTAAATTTTTGTTTTTTACCACCTACTTTGTATTATGTTGACGGGTTTTCTTATTTATCGTCTCGGGTACGTATTATCGACTCTCAATTATTTACAATGACCAAACTACCCTTACCAAATATTATAACACAACTTACCCTTATATTTCACTCAGACAGTCAGACTACTGTAACACAATTATTCCCTCAAAATTGAATCCATTGTTATCTTAGAACCCTAGAAATTGGGCATTTTTTTCACATTCAAGCAACAAGGTAAATTTGTGATGATCGCATCCATCATCTCTACCATTATTACACCTTTTGTTTATTTAATTCGTGAATGTTGAGTATTTGATAAATATATGGTTTGAATTTAATGATTTTTGTGACGGTAAGACGAACAATTGAGATGACAATTGACAAACTGATATTGTAGTGGTTTGCAGGAAAATTTTGATAGCTAGGTCAATAAAGTTATCATCTATTGGAAAGTTGTAATAATACAGGGAAAAACAATGCTATCTTGATGCCTAACTCTGACCAACCATGCTATCTTGATTGTAGTGTATATGAGGGAAATGGTGAGTGTATGTTATACGGAGTAATATTTGGTAAGGGTAGTTTGGTCATTATAAATAATAGGGTCGATAAAACGTGTCCGAGACAATAAATAAGAAAACTCATCAACATAATACAAAGTAGGTGGTAAAAAGCAAAAATTTAGGTGGTTATTGGTAAAAATAGACTCAATAGGTGGTAATTTGCAAAATTTAGGACTCAATAGGTGGTAATTAGCAAAAAAAACTCTAGTTTTCCTTTACACTATATAAAAAAGGGCTATGACATTCAAAGAACCATTCCACTTTTGCGTAACTTTCATATTCCACATTTACCCTTGTAATTTCTAGCTAATGTTGGGACACTCATTGACAAACGGACAAGGACACTTGTCATACAAATTGACACATGGCTCCCAATGATAAAAGACATAATCTACTAATGAAATAGTATTGCATATTTTCTCTCCTTTCCCATATTTGATTAGGATTACGAGTTACGACATTATATTTTAGAGTTTTAATTCAGTTTTAGATTCATGGCTAAAATGTTACTACTCAGTTGTATGAAGATTGATTTAAGGTTAATAAGAATTTCCCTTGATGAGCCTTTGTAATAAATTCTTATCATACCTCATATGTATTGTTTTTTTATATTTACAAAGGTCAGTAAGAATTGACCTTGATGTACCTTTTGGATGATGCACACCAAGCTTATTATTATACTCCGTACTCTTCTTCATGAGAAAGAAACATGCGTTGAAGTAAGAACTTCGTGATCGAGGTATATATAGTTGGTGTTTGATTAAATGTTAATACCAACCTTTAATAGTCTTCTCTAATTTTACTCTAGAGTAAATTCTGCTCGTATTAAACTGTTCAACTTTAACTGACCAGGATTATTTACTAAATTTTGTTATTTAATGCACAACTATTATTAGAAGTAATTAACACTCCATTAGCTCATGAAGGGCAACAAAGGAATTGGTGGTAGCAAATTGATCTTAAAATAATAACTACGGAGTATTACCTAACCCACCTTGGTTTACTTGCGTATTACACTAATACTTACCATGTGTTTACAATTTTATGCTTTTGTTTATTGGGTAAAGATTTATAGATCTATTTTATGCTGGTTTACTTTGCAGGTTTTTCTTTGGTTTTTCACATTGCTTGGATACACGGGAGAAAAGGAGTACAATTAGTGGGTATTGTATTTAGACTTCTTGTTTTAGACTTACACATGGGGCAAGTCCATGAAGAAATCGTATGTGAAAGAACTAATTTCATGATTCCTCTCGTAAAGGGCACTGTATAAATAAATTTTACCAAACACCTCATTGTTAACTACGGAGTATATCACACCATTATTATCTCATTTCATTTTCAGTTGCTCACTGAAAATGTATAGGTATCGCCCGAGAACTCAATTCTTGTGGTGGAATTATTGGATCCTGAATTATTTTTAATATCAAAATACTTTTGTCATTTTATTTTACAAAATTACATATTTCTAATTGTCGGATTGCACAACTGAGTATTTCTTCGTGCGAAGCACGTGCCTCAAAACTAGTAATGAAAAAGAAGACGTCAAGGAACATTGTAAGACCAACAAGTGTTTCGACTGCAGGATATCATCAATTTAGAATTAGGAGTTTGTGTTGCCATTCCTCAAACTGTTGGATTTAGAATTAGGAGTTGTGTTACCATTCCTCAAACTGTTGGGTTATGATGCAAGAGAATAAGCCAAGATTGGGTTAGGAGTTACGAAGCACGGGTGGTTTAGGTAAAAAAAAAAAGGTTAGTTTCGGTGTAGGATTGATGACCTATTTTAAAGCTCACTTATGATTGGTGTAGTCAAGTAGTGTTTTATTATGTGGTGTGAAGTGTGACCCATTTTTGTTGTAAGCTACAAGGACAAATTTGATGATGGGATTTGATCTTAGGTCCGGACTCATGAGTACAACCTCTCATAATTTTACGAGTTGAGTAGAGATGAAAGTGGGTTGTGCCGGCTCACCGTGTTGGGAGAATAAAATGGCATAACCCATACACGGGGAGGTAGGCTTTGTGTCGTATCGTGTCTGGGTAATGGAAATGGCAGCAGGCACCGTCCATGGCCATGGCTTGTGTCGTGCGCATATAATTTCTCCACTTCAACCTTATTTCTTTGTATTTTGAGCGTACCCATGACATGTCATGCCGTACTAGACCATGCCAATCCTGTGTTGTGCTAAAACGGGTCATATGTCGTGTCAGCCCAACGACCAGTGAGCCCCCATCTATCTCTACAGCTGGTTGAGCTCAGATACGCATGTGTGGTTCATTGTAGTAATTTTGCCTGAGTAATGATTTTGTTGTGCATATAAAAAGTGTACACGGATATCCAATAATAAAAATATAAGAAACACATAACAAAGAAAATACTCTCTTTATTCTGAAAGGTGGTTCTTACTTGTAAAATTGACAACAAAAATATGCCAAAAAATTACAAAATATAAGGGTAACGAAACTAAGTGTCGACTGTCCCTTCGGGGAGATCTGAAACTAAGTGTGGACTGTGGAGTGAATGAACATTTAAGTATCGGCACATTCGACAGGTAGCTCAGTACCGGTATATTAGTTGCTTGTAGGCTTCACTGTTTTGGGAGTAAAATTCTACTTCAGCCTGCAAAACAAGAGATTAACTCAACCGAACAGCCCATATACAATTATACAATTCCAAGATTAAATATTAATGCAATTTTTATACCCTTTTGTTTTCATAAAAAGTTCATTCACTAAATCGTAAGACAACTGATAGAAAAAGAAGGTACATATAACATGCATGCAAAACCAGTGAAATTACAGTTAAAAATAGAATGTTATAAAACAATTTATGTTTTTAAATTTTGGCATATGACTAAATAGATCCGATTCTGAAGCGAGAACTAACGTCCATTTCACTCTAAGAAGTGGCAGACCTTGATTCTTGGTATATTCAGGCAAGGGCTTGGCTCGAGACTAACCAAATGGTTGAGCAGTAAAGTTTTAAACTTTTGAGTTAAAGGATTTGATTTCCGGGGAGGGGGACAGTGGGACACAAAGTGACACAATGCTGTAGTGAAGGTATTAAAAACATTGCATTCAGTGTGAATTCTTACCTTTCTAACTCCCTTTATAGCAGTCAGCAAATTTGTACCCAGTAATTCTTCAAAAATGGTGTCCTTCTGAAGAGCATCCAGAGATTCAGAAAGGTTCGTTGGCAGACGCCTAATTTCACCTTCAAGGCTATAAGGGTTTGCTTCTGCATCACAATCAATATGACCCACATAGTTAATATCACCCCAAAGACAACATTAACTGAAAATAAAGACAGAAACAGCGTTTCGGAAACTTGTAAACTACCATCTTTAGCTATAGGGAGCAAGCAAAGATCATTCATAACGGAATAATCAACCAGTTGAACTTACAAGTTTAGACTACTAACCGCTAATACAAATTCTCAAGTGAGACAATCTCATGATGATTACGATGAGATCGACACATATGGGATCCTGAAAAGGTAGTTATTCTATGAGTTGGCTGGGCTAATAGGCATATGGGTCGGTTTATAGTTAAATGGTAGGCCTTATATTATATTGAATAAACATAAATCCGTCATTATGAAAGTGATTGGCTAAAGGCACATAAATCTGTATTAAGTGACAAAAGCTAACAAGTACTCTGATTTGTTATGCCCCGTTATGCTGCTGAAATGTGACCGAAGAATGTGCAAAAGATGTAGTCTTACCGATGGGGGGAGGAAGCGTTAGGTGTTTCCGTAAGCCATCAATACCGGCAGCAATTACAGAAGCCAGCCCCAAAAAAGGATTTGTGCATCCATCAAATGATTTGATTTCAAAGTTGCTGACAAGACCATCTGGAATTCCAGGTGGGCAGGCAGTTCTGAGTGGAGCTTCCCTGTTCTCTTTCCCCCAGCATTGGTATGCTCCACTCCATGTATTTGGCTGAATCCGGTCATAGCTGCAGATGACAAATTTGAAAGAAAGATCGATGTTTACATATTTTTTCTTGATTGCAGCCATCAATAGCCCATCATAACGATAGTTGACAAATAAGTTGTTTTCGTAAACTAATAAGCTCTACAAAAGAAGCATATACAGAACAGGAACATTCCGCTGTTGTCTCAAAAGCTCCTGTCTGGCAGTCGCAGAGTCAGGATTTATAGTTTAGGAAGCTAAAATGTTAATTGAAACCTTGGGGGAGAGGCGGAGATTTATACGAGAGGAAAGGAAGAAAAAGAAATGGCAGATAAGATAGGTCATTTGTAAGCAAATTTACCCCTCTCTTCATGGAATACGAAGTGAAGACAGTTTGGTGAGTCAACAACAACTATCTCAGTGCTTCAGTGGCTCGCGCCATAAGCAGGGTAAGAGGGGTCGGATATAAGCACCAAACCCCTGCCCTAAAAGCACAAGTAGTTTGTTTGCAAATGGCCCCAAATGACAGTAGCATGGTAAAATGCATCAACACTCCCCTAGGCATTAGTTCACGATACAAGCAGCATAGGAAGTCATGATTCATTTAGAAAGGCATATGCTATACAGGCTAATGCAGAACACCTTTAGTCTCTAAGAATTTAATTAAACAAATATTACCTATTTGGGTTTGGAGCAGTAAATGCCAAAATTGCGGGAAGATGAGATAGTACTCCAGCCATGAATTCCTCACCAACTTTGGACATTCCATGCTTTGACCCAGCAGCTCCTGTGAAAACATTCACTCCGTTCTCCCATAAGCTTAAATGCACATGAGATCCAGATCCGATGTCATCTAGTGCATACCTGAAATTACGAACAAAGCAACCTCATCAAAAGGAAAGTAGAGAAAGATCTACTACTACAAAGAAAGCTAATATAAGATCAACCGAGAATATGGTGAAGTTAACAAGTTTAGATATTCAAAGCCTCATATCTTTTGACAGGTTTTAACATGTATGTTCAATCCCTCCAATACATTTTAATAAAAAACATAAACGGCGTGCACATATAGAATTTCAAGTTCATGTAAAGGGGCCTTTTGATTACTCGTCTTACTAAAGCACAGTCAGATGAAGCAGCCATGTGTTTGGGAAGACAGAAGATACCAACAAAAAAAACAATACAGCTTTAGACTGAAAATAATGTAGAATCTGCTCACAAGAACCATTGTCAAAAGGATCAGTAACTACAAAAAAGATAAACCCAAGGACTTTTAAAGTGTGTAGGGAAAGTTCGATCATGAAATTTTTGAGTAGAAATTCGAGATGCATATTTTCTGAGCTCTGACACAAGGTAACGCAGCAAAAATATAGAGAAAGGTAGTCTGCTTGATATCATAACTCACTATTACTTTTCTTTGATACCAAACTTATAAATGCACAATGAAAAAAGTATCTTACTGAAGCCATCTGAAACTAGACCTTAACAATCAAAATGACTAATCAAAGAGTATAGCTAAGTTCAGCGCTCCTATAAAGGCTAATAGTCGGTTATTTGAACGTGTTGCAAAAATACGAAATGAAGCAATTCCATTGAATCGGCCAAAAATGGAAAATGTTGCAATTACAAAGAATACAAGGGATTTTAAAATTGGATAGATATTAGAGAAAGTTTCAGATAACTGTGGAGAAACAACCTGGATAGCAGTCTCATGGTTAGTACATATTACAGAAAGTTTCAGATAAATGCTGATACTCACTTTGGAGTCAAAGTTGCCAGCAATCCATGTTTTCTTGCTACAGCCCTGATTGCTTCACGTGTAAAAACCAAGTTGTCAGCTGCTTTAGTACAAATAGTATGGCCCAATGCCATTTCAAACTGGCCTTTCCCTGCTTCTGCATGTAGCTATCACATTCAAGAAAAATGTAATTAGTTGAAAGAGATCCGATAAGAGGAGCGTAACGATAAAAGGAGAAATGAAAAACTAACTGGAGAAGAATAGGTAGCTGTTGAGCAAGATGAATGCCTTATGTTTAAGGTGAAGCAATTATGATCCTTGTATACTTGTATCTACTCTAGTAAAACAGAAAATTGGGTAAATATACGCATTTCGGTCAGTACCTGTTCCACGGGAATGTCTAACGACTGCAGTGCAGCAAACATTTCATGAAGAATAGGAGCAGCTGCATCATACGCTGACGTAGAACAGTATGGTGTTGAATCGAATGGGGTCCAATCTTCTTTTCCTTCCCTAAACAATTGGTTGCGCTTAATTAATTTTTCGTAGTCAAGATTAACAGAGGAGTAGAAGTATTATTAAGGATTCGTACTGCCAGAGGCGATTAGACTAGTCCATGGGCTCTGCCTATTATGCAAGTAAGAGAAAAGGGCAATTACATCAACTGAAGCAGAAACCACTACAAGGGTAGATTAACCCTTAGAATAACGAGTGCCCTTATTATTACCTGTTTACAGGTTTCAAGAGATAAAACTCACTCTCAAAGCCTGCTTCCATTTCCTGCACAAGTGAAATCGAACATTATGATAAAGATGAACGAGAATCCAATTTAAATTATAGGTGTCGCCGTCGAGATAGTAATACCAAGTTAAACTCTTCTTTCAGAACTTTCCCAACCCTCCTTAATGCTTCTCTTGGGCAATATTCCCACGGTTCACCTGGTCTGAGATGCATGTCAGCCAACACCATCTCTTCTCCTTTACCCCTGCAAAGAAATGAAAGGAAATAAACTCATTCAATCAGTAATTTGGGGGGTCAAACAATCACTAGCCAATGTGCCTTAATGCTTACATGATTCTAGAAATCTAGAATCAATACAACAAAAGATATTTAGTCGGAAAGATTGAGGATCGTTCCAGAATCAACATATGGACAAAATAATGACCTTTTTATAGGAGAATATATTTTTCTCAATATGTTAGCTATCGCCAACTAACTTACTCGCTACCAGATTTTTTATTTATTTTTAACTTCCAGTTTCCCCTTTCCCGTTGCTGCTCTCATTGTTTTTCTTGTCTGCCTTCCATTTGGTCCGATCTATTCTACCTCACCTAATGGTTCATTCCCATTATTTTGGGGAGACCAAGACTTTGTGTAGTATACACAAAAGGAAGCACTGTGGAAGCTATTCTCGGGATGTTTACCATGGGATAGTTCTTTGAGTGGCCAAATCAGGAATGAGTCTGATCTCGCCCGTTCCAGTCAAGTTAGACTCAGCAGCTGGACCATCCATAAATGAAGTCATTCCCATGGAAGCGAATGTTAAACCAACACCATTTTTCTTGGAGACATCATGGAAGCGTTTTATAGGGACAACCTACAAGCATTAACGACAAATAACATTATACATCAAGAAACCTGTAACAATCAATCCCTACCTGTCGCAGACATCGCCTCTAAAGCAAAATTTACTGAAAAGGGATAACATTACCCCACCACCTAAAGGGCTCTCACCTATGGCAAGAAAAGAGAGGTTGAATGCACAAAGCCTAACCTCTCTGCTGTGTTAACTCAATATACCTTGACTCCACACAGTGTAATTTAGTTTTCTCTTCTTTCGAAAAAGAGCAGGATTTCAAGGAACTAAACATACAAAACAGCAATATTGGATGTGCGAAAGAACTTACACGGCATCTGCATTGTCCTGAAGTATCAACCCACAGTATGCGGACTAAAGTAATATTACTTTTTGGCACAATCTCAGCAATCGCTCCCAGGTGAGGAGCAGTGTTGATTTTCAGATTGGATTTACCACTCAAGTTGATTTTGTAAAACTGGATAGCATTTTCCGCAAAGAGGTCCTTAGCTGCTTCTAGAGCTTCCGCAATTGAAAGGTCACCATCGATGCAAGCATCTCTTAGGACAGAAAAGATAACTTCACGTGCCCTCTTGGCACCTGTAAAGTTGGACTATATTCATGATCATGTATACAAATATAACTAGCAATAACAACTGAAATATGTATTACTAGTTTCATAACTAATTTGCATAGCATTTGGTCAAGTTTTATAGCTCCTAGTACAGCTTCCACGCAGCACTATGACATGATAATAAGCAAATGATTAAGACACTCCTGTAAAGACTATATGCGTTTCCCAAAACACCAAGATATCAGACATTACAAATATCAAATGCAAACATGCAATCTCAACAACATAAGCTAGATGAGTCGCCCGTCCAAAAATTAACTGGACACCCGGTTTAGCTCATAACGGTTTTTATAATCCATTTATAATCCATAGAAAAAATCCCGACAGTCATGCAATTATACTTTCATTATCTCTACAAGTTCAGATGTTCTGTGATGAAAGATCAACCAAACCACCTCTTTGGATATATTATTTAAATGTCATCAGTGAACTGACCTAAGTAGAACGCCTCCGGAAATGCATAGGCATCAGTGCTGAACATCACCTGTAACATATTATGTTCATCCTGTTATCTCTAGAAAATAGATAGTGACGGGCGAAATAGTAAAAATCAACATATTAGAAGTTTGTTGATCAATGGCATACATAATTATACTTGACAAGGACATCTCACCTTTTTCAATGGGGCTAGCTCCAACAGCTCTTTGACAGCGGTTTTCATTCCGTTGTTGCTGAGTAAAAGGAGTCCCAAACCAAAGTCGAGGTAAACCTACAGGGTCAAGAAAAAAATCAGAATTCAGTTTTTCAAAAGCGTATCATATGGGCAGCTTAAACAACATTCATTATCATACCTGGGGGTAAACACTCGCTAAGTATGAGGCTTCTTTGCAGAATGGATACGACGTATGCAAGAGAACAAGACGGCACTTAGAAAACCTTTCATCTTCGAGTAATGTTCGGAGATGAAGGGGGTTAGATGTCCTCAAGTCCTGATCTTTGTCACCGAACCTAGACCCATACAGTATTACGAGGAAAAGAAGTAACACAAATCAGGAAGCAGAAAACCAACATTCTCAAAACAAGAAGAAACACAGAAAAATGGTTCTGTACAACATTATCCAATATGTCACAGACTCCCGTCAATGGTGGGATAAATGGCGGTAGTATTTTCATATGTATACAACATTACCTATGTGTTACCTCGATACAAAGATGCTATTTTAGAATGACCTCCAAATGAGCATTTCCTCGAGGGTCAGTACAAAATATCACTATAGATTACTATAAAATTACCCTGTATGAATCTGCATCGGCAAGTCGAAGGACAAAGCCACCTCCAGACTACGGGTAAAGATATAATCAATCAATTTCTTATTAACAATGCGGACAGGCTTCCCAGCTGAAAAACATAACAATCAGTAAGTGTCTTATCTCCTCTATCTGATCTCGTGAAAAAGAAAGTATGAAACAAATGGCAATATATCAAGCCTCACTCACCATTTAAAACTTCAGAAAGACCATCCTCGGCATCTTTTTCAGAGACATTTGTATCAATCTCTAGACCACCACGATAAGCAGCTATGCTTTTGAATCCAACCACTGTACCAGCTAATGTGGACAAAAGTCATGGAATGCAGACGCACCGAAGATCTTTTTTTTCTAATCATCATGATACAATAATTTCCCTATCCTAGAAGGTAAACATGTTGTGTACTATGATATCAAAGGATATGACTTCAGCTTGCCAACAAATGATTCAGTAAAAGTGTTCAGAGTCCAACTATCCCCATTTGGTAAATCCTGCAATTATTCGAACGAGATAAATAGATTACATTTTAACACCTCAGTAAAATTCACCCACATAATTCAAGTAAAAGGAAGAAGCACCAAAAAGGGCCAAACGATTAGGCTTCAGCACAAAAATGTTACAATATCATCAAGTTATTGCCAATGCCTCAATGGCTTCCGCCAACATCAGGTTAAGGAGAGGGTCGGATGAAGTCAACACAGACGTGTTTTAAAATACTGTAAACTGTAATTAGATGACCAATGGTGAAAATTATGCAGTAAGATTGACACACATCTACTTCACGATACAAGCATAAATATTCTAGTGAGTTTAATTTTATCCTATCATGTTCCGATGCCAATAATAGTGAGTCATGGCAACATTGGAAATGCATACACTTTACCAAATATAAACATAAATAGAGGTTACGAGCAGCAAACTAGCTAGCTGATAATGAAATCAGATTGATGCATCCGCCTACGTCATATGGAATTCCAATGTGTTGGAGGTAAAATTCTTACTTCGTCTAGAATTTTTCCTGCCACATGCTCAATTCTCAAAATCCTGCCAACAAATGGTGCAAAAGTCTTGTGCCACTCAATGTCATACTTCTTGTCAAAATCGAGCCCATCATCAATGAGCAATCCAGAGAATCGTGCAGCTCCAAAACATGTTGAGGTAATAGATTCTAATCCTGACTTTTTACGGTAATCTTCAATGCTTTGAAGGGTTGATTCACATCCATATAGAGAAGCAATTTCCCGCACCCCTCGCTGTAAAAGAAAAGTAATATCTTCATCAAGTGTTGCTACATAAAGGTAGAACAGTCAGTTTTCACTTAGATAGTTAGATGCACCTTCATATACCAAAATCGATGCTCTCACAGTAAGCTGGCCTATGGTGAGTTAAGGGGATTGTATGTATTATCATTTCCTCCTTAAAAAAAAAAAAACGTAACAGCTTGCATGATAAAAGCATGTTCCCAAGAGATGAACGAATTCAGATCTTTCAAAACTACTATCAAATTCCTAACGGTTTCAAATTATTCGTATCACAAAATATCAATTAAGACCGTCTAGCTAAAATTAATCATAAGGCTCGCCCGACAAGGAAAATAACCACTCTAACCTAGTTTTTTTAAATCGGCCACGGCACTAATTCATGCCGAGTTCTCAAGAATCGCATATTGAGGTGACATTATTGCATTTACCGAGAATAGGCGGAGAAGACATATACTGACGATCGCGAAGATTTAATACTAACACATCAGCAACAGCAAAATTTGTGACAAAATGTATTGATTGCAAATTTTCATTTAATGACAAATTCCCTCCTACAGATAAAACATGGTATAATAAATAAAGGTGCATAACAGACATTGTCATGGCTCAAACATCTAACATTACCAAATAATCTGTCCTAAATCTGTCGATTTTTAACTACTTTAAGATACAGATTTCTAGAATTAGTTAGTAGCAAAACACATGGTAGCACAATTGATTTAAGGACATAAATCAGGTATGCCTAATTTATGTGGACTTAATACTTATCATTTTCAGTCTTAAACACACACAAATAACAGATTCCTTGCTTTTAAGGGCACCCAACAAGCCATGTGTGCCAAATTGCTTGAGACTTACCCCTTTTAAGACCTACTCCCATTTTTGACAAACTGCATTAAATTCAGATGATTATTAACCAACCTGACCCCTAACAAACTTTCCTAGGACCACTATTTACTTACACCAACATTACCCCATTGTGACTCTCACAAAGCGGGGTATAAGGAGTCGGATGTAAGCGGCCTTACCCTTTTCTTAGCTATACAAAGAGGTTGTTACCTAATGACCCAAGATTAAACTTGCGCTGAATACTGCATCGAAGGACCGCTACTTCACAAGAGAAAGAAGTGTAACCACTAATGAGCTATTTTAATTATCCATCATAATCCAAAACCAAATTATAGTGATTTGATATTTAAACACACTATAAAATATAAAATGACACAAAATTGGAGATAAATCCTTATAAGGCGGCTATTTTTTTTGTACATATAAGACAACTACTTTAAAACAACTGTCTCCGGTAGCTTGCAGGCGGTTTAAAACAAACAATGTGTAAATCCAACCGTCATTCCGTTAAGAAGTCATGATCCATGGACAATTGTTATTGTAAAAGTACATATAAAACTACCATTTTTACAATGTACTCCCTTAGTCCACGTCATTTGTTTGCCTCTCGTTTTGGCACAAAGACAAGAAAAGAGGAAGGGACTAATAGATAGAAAGGCAAACAATTGATGAGACACTCCAAAATGGAATAGGCAAACAAATGACGGAGAGAGTACATGTACACAGAGATCAATGACAACACATCCATGACTTGTACACAGTACACTTGAATCAAACAACTGAAGTGGTATTGTTAATTTGCAGGGATAAATCCAAACCTTATCGATTCATTTAACATGTCTACTTAGAATAGAAATAAATATGTACCAGTCATATACTCCTCAATCCCGATCATTTGTTTAACTATTTCATTTCTTTGTGTCTCGTTCATTTATTTACATTTTTACTAAATTGATCCTACCCATTCATTATTATCCTCTAGTCATCCAATAACAATAACCACAAATGGCCGCGTAGTTTAACATTGTTGACTTTGAAAAACAATGATCATGAATGACGGAAAAAATATAACCATATGATCGCAATAAACTTATCATGTAACCGTCTTATATAAGAACTACTCCTTAGTTTACATGCTTCAAAATGTGGTCCGGTCCGGTTCGGCACGGGTAAACATAACCAAAACCCGACTCGACTGGCCCGATTCATTTAAAGAAACAAAAGTAAAAAGAAAAGACAAACCTTGAACGAGAGAGTATGGGGAGCAAAGGATAAGGCATCGGGACCGTCGGCTTCGGTGAAGCATTTGATGAAAGGGAAGGAAGAATCAATGGCGACGATATTGTGAGCATGTCCATCTAATAACTCTATCTTCTCCACTGTCTCTCTCAGCTCTCTATATGCATCCATTGCTTTCTTCACTATTTCTTACTTTGTCTTTAAATTTGTAAAATGGGTTAGTGGGTTGTTGACTTTTGGTCTCTTTATATAGACTTCTTTTTCTAATGTCAAATATCGATACGTCTCGGTTATTTGTTTACATATTAGTTCGTGGTTTAAGTTGATTGTTTAATTTTTCTTCCTTTTTCTTATTAGGAAAGTTATTTTGATGTGTAATGGGTGATGTAATTAGAATTTGGACTATTTGTCATCCAAATACATTAGTTAAAATTCATTTGTATCATAATTAATGAAATAATTTTGTGAATCTTATCACATAATAATTAATATGCCAATATATGGTAATAACGATTGAGTTACACTTCGGTACATCGTAGTAAGTAGTATGCAATATGCATTAACTATTACGAAGTACTCCGTATTTTGGATGAAGATAACAGTACCTAGTGACATAATTGAATGTAGCCTTACTTAGTACTTACGGAGTATCAAACAGTGTCTTACTGGGATTCTTTTGAATAATGTATCGGTGTAATGTTTAATTATGATGTACTCATTATTATGTCCAGGTACATTTTCATCTACCGAGTACATCGAATACAAGTATACGAAGTACAACATAAAACCTTGGAAGAAGCAATTTCTCATTGAATTATTGAGAAACCACTCTTTTGTAATTTTTTTATGTGTTTTTCGTGATTTTTTTTTACTGCTCAGCATAAAATGACTATCTTTTGAATAATGTACCGGTGTAATGTTTAGTTACCATGTACTTCGTATTATGTCTAGGTACATTTTCATCAATCGAATACATTGAATACAATATGAAAACTTGGAAGAAGCAGTTTCTCACTTAATTATTGAGAAACCACTATTTTGTAATCTTTTAATGTGTTTTTCATATATTTTTGTTTTACTGTTGGGACATAAAATGACTATTTAATTTTGTGCTTAATTAGATGTCAAGCGTACACATTTATCTTTAAACATAATTCGTACCTATTTAATTACATTTGATTGAACTAGAAGCTCCCAACATAACACCTATACCGTGGCTATCCATCATTCCATCAAATTCATGTGATAGCCAGACGACCATTCACATCGCCAAAAATCCTGTTTTTTTTTCTTTCACGAAAGGACAAAACATATTAACCTTGATAGTTATTTTGTTAGGGGAAATTTATAGATCAATTGATTAGCTTGTCTTACATTCTAACCAAACCACAACCTGCTGATCAACATCACTTGCTACAAAATACTCCGTAATTTTTTTTTTTTTGGCAGCAGCAACAAAATAAGTTGGGGTTGTATATTACACCCTCTAATTTGAGGGCGGTGTTGGAATACAGAAGGAACGTTGTTATTAGTTAGTTGTTCAAAGTAATTAGTTAAAATTAGTTCACGGTCACTACCAACCAACTAAGTCGGTTTAATTATAACTATATATGTAGAGTTGTTCATTGTTTGTAACATAATTAGGGTAAGTTTATTAGTAGTATTGACACAATACTTTAGTAAGTCTTGAGACAAGACTCGCTCAAGACTACCAATAATCTACCATAGTAGCGACAAGTCTTAAGTTGAGTCTTGAAAATCTAATGCTCAACTTAAGAATTTGGGTGAGTCTTAACCCCACTTAAAAGGGAAATTATCCAATGAGTGTTCCACTCATGTGTCATTTCCTTTTGTAAAAAAAAAAAAGAAGTGAAATGGAAAAGTAGAGTGTCTGTGGTGAGTTTGACGGATAATGTATAAAGTCAAGTGAGTCTGAACAATAAAAAAATAATAAAAGTTAGTGCGTGAAAAGCAAATATGACAGAGTCTTAAACTTGAAAGAGTCTTACTGATAATCTTACCCTTATTCATAATACAAAGATTACACTTCTCACTTTTTCTCTCTCAATTACACAATCACACAAACATAACCTCACCAAGCTTCTTCTTCACAACCATGATCACACACATAATTCATCAAAGTCCACTAAAATCAAGGGCAAAATGTGACAACATAGTCAGTAGACCCGCTGCGACAAGTGAAAGGACTACTACTATCATCATAAGCATAACTATAAGCTTGAGGACATCGTTGCTTAAAGAAATTTGAATAATTGGTGGGTGGGCAAGTTTGGGGTGTGTTGTACGAGCCGGTGCAACAATATTGAGGTTGGTTGAAGGCTAAGCACGCGCTTTTACATCCTATTACTCCTCCGCGAGGATCTCTAACCGACAGCTCCGATGGGCATTGGCTGTTCAAATCCACTGGGCACGCTGCTGAGGTACAACCTGGTGGGAAGGACATGTATTCTATTGTTAGGAAAAATGTTAGGACTCCATGTCATTTATTAGGTCTACTGTCGATTTGGCCTATTCAAATCTAGGTAATTTCGAGTATGTTTTACGTTTGAGTCAAATCGAGTACTCTCGGATTTACGTATTTTTCATTTCTTGTGCGATTATCAAGTAATTTAAAAGGGTAAGAGATGGTTTGGGGTCAACAAAATTCAAGTAGGCTTTGTATCAAGCAAGTAAACATGAGAGTACTCGGATTTATTACGCCATTTTACCAACTACTTTCTTATATATTTTCGATTTATAAATTCCAAGTTTTTATAAAAGAAATTCGGATTTCGATTTTAAAAACCTAAAGTATAAGTTTACTTTGGTTTTTGTATTATGTTTCACCCACTTTTTGTTTTCCACTTTTCTTTTTCAAAATTTTCGCATTTTTAGGTGTGTGTTCACCCATAGCGGTTCTAAAGGATGATTCATGTCAGCCGACCCCAAATCATTTTGGGATTAAGGTTCTGTTATTGTTATTGTTGTTGTTGTTGTTGTTGTTGTTGTATCAAGCAAGTCATATTCAGCTAAATATTGTCTAGACGTATAATAATGGACTCGAGTAACTAATTTCACTCACCTCGCGGCGAGATTCTCACGGGTAGATTGAACCCATCTACAAGGCTCACATCATAGAAATCCTGATTACCATTCAAATTTAGGGCGAATTCGGCCAAGGTGGCGGGTGGAACAGCACCGCCCCCATTGCAAGCTACTTGACCTGAACCACAATCGGCTGACCTACAAACAAACCTTTGGGATGCACCATCCACGAAGCACTGACTTCGAGCCCAAATGCGACCTGACCATGATGGTTGGGCCGTAAGCGTGCGTGAGGCACCTTGGGCTAACTCAAACCCAGTTGATGGTAATCCAGGCCCACTTGATGTTAAAGTCCCTGGCCATATTGTGTATGTGCAGTTGTTCTTGATTATGAAATTAATTGAATTTGCGCCTGTAATACAAAACATTTTGTCATTTAAGATGAGATATAACCAAATGATAAAAAAAAATAAAAAATTATTGATTACCTCAACCATGTAATAAATTATTGTCCGCCTTCAAGATTCGTCGTAAATACAAATTTCAACAACATTGATTAGAGCATGAGCAATGGAGGTTGTATAGTAGAATGTGTGGGTTAGGAATGGGTATGTAATTTCAACAACACAACCGATTTTTCGTGTTTTTTAGCTAAATGTGATCATTTTTTTGATAAATAGTGACTACTTTACAGTAAATAGTGACCACCTTGGAAAAAATGTTCATTTTTAGTTAAAAAAAGTAGTCACTAATTACCCAAAAGTGGTAACTATATATCAAAAAGTGATCACTTTTTTGGTCGCACGTGAGACAGTTGTATAGTAGAATTTGTGGGTTAGGAATGGGCATGTAGTTTGAGATTCTGATAGACTTCAAAGCTAAATCATAATCACTGACACGTCTTTATTATTGGAAATATAGATTTTATTGAGAATTAAATAACAAGGAGATAAGGTTTTAGATATAAGCCGATCAAAGTCGGATTTTGGATCGATATAAGCCGAACTTGGGTATTGGGTGAGTGTTTTGACTTTTAACTTGAGGAATATTCACACTTAAGAAGTGTAAGACATTAGGAAAGTCTAACAAGATGGGAACCCGACTTGGTTAGGAATTATTTACAATAATTAGAATGGTTGATTCATGTTAGCCGACCCCAAATCATTTTGGAACTAAGGCTCTAATGTTGTTGTTGTATTTCGAACGGTCGATAAAAGATAAATCAGCAACAAAGGGTGCCCAATTGGCTAATATTCCTACCTAGGGGCGAATCTGTTAGAATAAAATTTTGGGGTAACAAATTTTTCTCATATTGTTTTTATATATACTTATATTAAGGTTCATATTTAAGAATTTTTAAGTATCAATAATCAATAATTTTAACCATTTTGTAAAAATTTAGAATAGCGAATGCTACCCTTTAATACTAGTTAGGCTCTCCGTGCTCCCACCTATCACCATTCGCCAAGAGGTTCGATCCTCAACATTTGAAAAGGGTCTCAAGTCTCAACTACTTTATAGTAACTAGTTTAGATCCCGTGCAATATATGCACGATATATATAATTTTTTATATTTTTAGTACTCCGTATATTAGTTATATAAATTAGTACTTCATAAGTTTTTCACATTTCTTATCATTGTATTTTGTTTTGAAGAAAAAAAAAATTTAGAACTGAAAATTCATCAAGATAATTGAGTAATGTGTTGAAATGTATTTTATTGAAAATAAGTTAATGGCTTCAGTTTATAAAAAAATTCAAATCTATTATGTCACCTAATCACAGTTTTAGTTTTGTTTTACATCAATTTGTGATTTTATTTTAATTTAGCTCAAAATTTTCTGAAAATAATATCATTTGATGAAAATATAATAGTTTAATGAAATATTAGTTTCCTTATTAAAGAGAATGCACTTAATTGTTATTTGTATTTAGCTTTCTTATTTAGAAGATGCATTTTGGAGGGAAAATATTTTAGAAGTCTTATTCTTTTAGTTAATAGGAGATGCGATATGCATTAAAAAAAGTTTAAGCTATTACAAAGTATAAAGTAACTACAATAGTAAACAATCTATTATCACAAATATCTTACTTACCAAACAGTGTTTTATTATTGGGATTCATTTGAATAATGTGTGGGTGTAATGTTTAGTTACCATATACTCCGAATTATGTTCAAGTACATTTTCATCTATTGAGTATATTGAATACAAAATAAAACTGGAAAGAAGTGTTTTCTCACTTATTAATTAGAAACCACTTTTTGTAATCTTTTTATTGAGAAACCACTCTTTTGTAAATTTTTTATGTGTTTTTCGTGATTAATATGTACGTTGATATGGTATACCAAAAATTTTACTTTGCAAATGAAAAAAGTCGAGCATAGGCCAAAAGTATTACTGTCTTGCAACTCATTCAATTTGTAATTCGACTTCAAAACCCGTTTACTACCTGAACAACTTTAAGTTGCGATTGAAAAATAGAATTAATTGGGATGTTTATTTCGCAGTATACTTTTGGCCATTTTTTTAAGAGTTGACTATAACTTACTTTCAAAAATCGATTCAAAATGAAATTGAGTTGGAGTACATGTAGTTCTGGTCACTTTTTGGTAGAAAGGTGGCAACTTATCACATGAGCCACGCACAAACCCGTCAAACAGGTCGAGAGAGTTGGGTCACGGGTCAAGGGTTATATAGTAATATAGGTCAGGTCGGAATAAGGATCGGGCCATATAAATTATGGGTCGAGTTAAGGTTAGAATACGAGTTAAAAAAATAGTTTTAATGCCATCTTCCTACCATTTTTTTAAATCGAAAAAATACTTTTTAAAAATTAACATATTTTAAAATTAATATTTTAATCATACTAAATGGTTACGTTAATTATATTGACACGGTTATAGAAATAGAAATTAAGTTATTTTAGGAATTATTTTATTATTAAAGGTTATAAAAGTTATACTCCGTATAAAATTGAGTTTTCTATTGTTTTTGTAATTTAAAGTACCAAAAATAATTACTCCGTATTTTTTAATAAAATTCCTCATTCACCTTTGACCCAACGGATCGAGTTTCGTATCTAAATTAACGGTCACTTCGGGTTTGGTCAAATGGGTCGTGGGTCGAGATTTTTGAGTCTGACCTTGGAAAAAACAGGTCGGGTAAAATTTGACAAGTTTAGCAAAACAAGTAATAAACGGATGGTTTAAAACAATAATCAATATTGTACCCCTCCTTTTTTTATATTCTACGTTGTATCCCTAAATTAAACTTCTTACATATTTCTCCATCATAATCTCGTTTAACTATCCATTAACTTTATCATTATCAAACAACCGTATTTTTACCTTTATTCTAACTCATTAATTAATGTTGTATCATCGTCTTATATGAGAAGCATCACAAATCGCTTTTAATGAACACAAACTACTATTAAAAACATCACATATGATTCATGACACGATAATGAAGATTTAATGAATTTTTAGTTAGATCCGTATACTATTTGGTGGGTTAATTGGCCGGTAATTCGGCGGACTAATAAGTAAATGAGTAGCTGTTTGGAATGGTAAATAGACGATTTAATTGATCAATTAAGAAACGAAGTTAGCAAAGAAAATAAATAAGGTCATGGTATAGATTAATTAACATATAGAGTTCAGGGGTACGCTATAGAATTTCACAAATGTAGGGGTACAACATATAAAACTGAAAAAATCGAGGGTACACCGTAAAATATCCCTAGATAAATTTATCACAAATTTTTACTTGCGCCGACTCACACCCGATTTAAATAATGTAAGAACGAAAAGAGATTGTGAGACGTCACAAGCTTGTAACATTCACAAGCAAGACTTGATGTTAACAAGTTGCTGATAATTAGTTTATGTACAGAAAGTAAAGGATGATCGACCTAATTTGGCAGAATTTAATATTTTGACCATAAATTTATTTTTGTATAAATTATGAATTTTTGAGTTGAAATATAATTTTATAAATTATGAGTATGCATTTTGATTAAAATGGTTTAGAATAAACCTTTACGTCGCACATTATTAATATTAATTACATGGAAACAAACCTGGAAAATCAACGAAGCCATCGGAAACCTGGTCGGAAGACCTTCCCGGAAAAGTGATTAGAGATGGCTCCTTCCACGAGCTTGCATCAGGGTTACGATCATTTCTTCCAGTGTCAGCATATGAATCTTCAACACCTATACTTCAAGAAAATTGAATTTAATGATATCGTACTTATTAACTACCAAGTAAGATGAAGTATTATAGTCCATCCATTTCATTTTTATTGTCCTCGTTTTGTATTTTCTATATTTCAAATTAATTGTTTTACGCAATAAGTAAAAAGAGTGAGCTACCCATTATACCCTAGTTAAATATCATCTCCTTTTCCATTTTGCTTATATTTTGTATTTAAGTTTATCGGTAAGGGATATTTATGGTATTTAACCCAACTTTTTACAAATATGACTTTTAGTTAAACTAGGACAATAAAAGTGGAATGAAAGAAATAGCTAACAATTACGTACCTATCAGAAGAACTAGCAACGAGCAAATCACGAATCCGGATAAGAGATTTTCTCCTTTCATTATCATTTCAAAGTGTACAATAGAACTACAGAATTTAAGTACTCCGTCGTATATATAAAGAGCTAAAAATGGATAATGTGAAAAAGATAGTACTCCCTCCCATCCACTATTTTCTTTCCTCTTTCCATTTTCGAATTATTCAGGTTTTCTTCCCTATTTCATTTTCTGGAAGATTTGTGTGGTCCAAATTCATTTACAGGTGGGGTAGTGTGTTTTGTGTGGTCTAAATTCATTTTCTTATTCTTTGTGCAAAAAGAAAGGGGAAGAAAATAGTGGATGGGAGGGAGTATATGACTAACACATTAATTAATGAGGATGAAAAAATGATAATAGGGATATTTATAGCTAAAATTCAAATTATATTCAAAGGATTAGGAATGTTTCGTTATCTTTGTGGAATAATCTCCTCAAATCAAAGAAAAAGCAAGTGTAAGGTAATACTCCATTATGCACGATCAAAAAGAAGATCAAATAAAGATGTGACATGATAAAAATACAGTTAAGTCTCTCTTGTGACAGTACATCTCTTATAATTTTGTGATAAGTTAAATATCATTTATATAGGTAGTTAAGAGAAAAATTAGAGTGTTTAAAAAGTCACAAATGACTTATCTTTATCTGGTTGTGTGGGTTTTATTTGACCCGTCACAAGCTTGTGATATGCCACAAACCAGAATTTGTGGATAAAATATTAATGAAAGTCTTGCTCAATAAAATGAAAGCTTTGACATGTTCTATGCGTTTTGTTTTTAGTATATATACTAAGTATATACCAACACTGACAACAAAAATAGTTATTGTGTATGATCGTTGTATATAGTGCGATAAATAAAATTGATCATTTTATGAATAATAATGATCATGGTATATTAAAAAGCAATCATTTAACAATAATATAAAGTGCTCACTTTTATCTAAAATGGTTATTCTTTATTTTATACTCCCTTCACACATTAATATTTTTCCATGTCTCTATTATATGTGTAATATTTTAATAAAATGAAAAGGAAGGTTTCTTACGGAGTAATATAATTTGTGAACATTGAATGTATCATTTGGAAGTCATCAAAATATGGATTAAATTAGTCGGAGACGGGAAAGACTTGATTTAGCAGCCCACAGACAAAACCACTAGTTGGTCGTACATTTATAATATAAAATTTGTGAAGAATGAAGGTTTCATTTGGAAGTGGTCAAATTTGTCATCCTTACTCTTCTTACAATAAGTCTCCATTGTTACGAAAACATCCGCCACAAGCTTGTAACAGATCAAGTATCACCCACATGGGTAGATAAAACAAAAATAAGAATGCCATGATAATCGTTCACATCTCTTGTTAAGCTAAGAAAAGCATACAACCCTGATATACACAATACCAGCTACTCCACAAACACCAACAAAAACAAAATTTCGTCTCATTATATACTGCACTTGCAAACTTACAAGCTCATTCACATTTGACACCATATGAACATTCGAAGATAATAGAAATAATAACGCCATTATACTCGAGAAAAGCCATCAGTACAATTTCCTAGCCCCAAAACTACCATCGGTCAGGCATTTACCAATCACACCCAATGTCGCAAAAAATATATTATCCAACATGAAATTTCGTCATAGCACAGCCTAAGCTAGCATTCTAAAGACCATGGGAAATATGTGATAAAAAAATCACCCGCACAAAGATGAGAATGTTTCAAGAT
>JAGPOY010000563.1:0-17068 GCA_018983105.1 Silene uniflora | reverse complement strand
GAAGTCAAGAGAAGAGAGCGTTATTTGTCCATGAGAACCCTTAGCTTGAACTAAGAGTCAATCAAGAGATCGACCAGGAATACAATTGTTTGTGCGAATATAATATTTTGCTCTTTATAATTCAGTTATTGCAAAACGAGAATTTACCAATGACAAATGAGCTACTAACGCAATATATTCCTTAGAAAAATCACGTTTAGGAATCTGCTATGATTGGTAAAAATCAAGTTGGTTTGTATCCCATATTTATATCACATCTGTCATATATTTATACTATTTTGTGTATACCCTAACCTAAATATTGGGTGTTATGAACAGTCCGCTTTACATAGAGTGGTATATAGCAGCAAATAAATACAATAATTTTACGACTTATATAGTATTTTTAGTTTTAGTTTTGCAACGGTCGCACACTAAAATACATTATAATAAAGTCGTATTAAGAAGACATAAAATACATCAATGTATACAAAATCAACAGTCTTTTCCTCATCATTACATTTATTTCATTAAGAGTCTTCAACCGAAGCCACAAATCGTGCGTTGGTAGCTATCTTTATTTTTGGTAAGAGAAGAGAAATGCTTGATTAAGTTATGTTATTAAAAATTTCATTTTATAACATTAGTGTGTTTCGATCAGTATATATAATACCGCAGAAAGCGTAAATCCACAGTTCCACACTATCGAGAATTTAGGGTATATTTTTCGAAAGTTTGGAATAATTCTTTTTTTGATATTTGAAAACATTATGTTAACAATAGTTTCCAATTCTTAATGCAAATAAGTATGCAAAGGAAAAACAAATGAAAGTACGGAGTATATTAGAGGAATTTTGCATGCATGTCATTTAATTGATTCCAATCTTTTAAAGTGCAAGTGATTTTTTTGGAAATCAAATATATAATGATAATGATATTCAATTAGATGTATGGAATATTTTAGTTAATACTCCGTATATATATATATATATATATTTTTTTGCAATATTTTAGTTAATATTTGAAGGTAAAGATATCATGCGATATTTTAGGTAACTGCTCAACAATATCATTAATTTGATTGTATTTTCGTATTTGAGTTGAATGTAAACGACAAATGATTTTTTTAATTTACTTTACAGTAATTTGTAAGGGACCTTTTACTAATTAATTGATGTTATTAAGGTAATTAAACCAGTTTGAGTAGGAGATATATATGACAACTTTATTGCAATTAATCATACTCCCTCCCATCCACTATATTCTTCCCCTTTCTTTTTGCACAAAAAATAAGAAAATGAATTTGGACCACATAAAACACAATACCTCACTTACAAATGAATCTAGACCACACAAATCTTCCAGAAAAGGAAATAGGGAAGAAAACCTGAATATTCCGAAAATGAAAAGGGGAAGAAAATAGTGGATGAGAGGGAGTATATTGTATTTCCAAAATAATTATATTTCCGTTTTTATGCAAATAGTGGATAGTGGATGTAATACATGAACAATTATGAGCAATTGAATTCTGCAATGACACATGACATTTTAACTCTGCATTTGACATGTGGCGGACTGGTTTTTGCTTTAATATAATATATGATGATATGATATGATGATATGATATGATGAGTGCCTCTGACTCAGTAGCTTTTGATGCTAGATTGTTGTATACTCAGTAAAGATCATATGTTCTGTTTCGTGTCTTATTGTATGCCACATCACTTAGCTTCTTAACACATCAACAAATCAATAAATTTATCGTAATATTTTATTTCTCCATGTGTTGAAATGTAAGTGGTCTGTCACACACAATAAGACACAAGAGTGGGACAAAATAGTCATTGGTTGTATACTAGGTCTTAGGTTAAATTCGTGATCTTTATTTAGAATTGTTTTTGTTTGATTTTAACAATATACTCCCTCCTATTCACTATAATTGCAACACTTTCCAGAAACGGATTATTCAAGTAATTGCAACGTTTTCTTTTTTGGTAACTTTTACTCTTATTTTATTCATCCCTCTCTCCTCTCACCAAACCCCGCACAACTCTTTTACTCCTATTTTATTACTTTCTTTAATGTTTGACCCCACAATTCTTTATTTAACTCATGATAATTCATCCCTCTCTCCTATCACCAACCTCACACAACTCTATTACTCTTATTTTAATAATTTTTCTTAAATATCGTGCCTAACCCAAATGTTGCGATTATAGTGAATGGGAGGGAGTAGTGTATTTTGTCACGTGTATATTATGACATTTCATTAATGAATTGAGTGTCGTGCTCTTTTAGTTTTATAAAGCGATGTTGTAATAAATAACTAATAAGCCTATTTATATTATGACTCACTGTATTTCGTTAAATTACTAAACTCGAGTGTAGGTGGACTCATAGTATAACTCACTAAACTAATAAGCCTAATCGAGTAATTTATGGTTCAAATCATTTTTTGTCTGCTCAATCACGGTTGATTCGGGATTTTGCCTTACGTAACTCATTTTGAATATGTCGGATCACTTTGCGAATTGATCCATTTCGAGATTGATCAGCTTGGATCTGATGTGGTCACTTTCAAGCCAGGTCAGTTTCGGTCTATCGAGCAAAGTTTAAGTCACACTTTTCAAGTCACATACGGATCTCGGGTCAATTTTATCAACCAAGGTCACCTTTACCGGATATGATGGTAATTATCCACTTTTAGTCCCTTTTGTTTTGTTGACCAGAAGCATTCCTTAACACAAACAAAACATTCTCCATCAAATAGACCCTCCCAAGTTTGATTTTTCATTCGGATCGGTAATCAAAACCCTGAGTTATTTAAGACCCATTTTCAGTCTTTTACCCGGCAATTTCATACATTGTCTAGACTTCATAAGTTTGATCATTCCCCAAAACCCACAAAAACCATCAACACAAGTCAACAACAACCAACACATATTTCCACATTTCCCCTTCCCTTTTAACAAAAACCCAGTAAAATCCCCCCATAATCACAATTCACAGCTTACAATTCATGGAGATTTCAGAAAAAAGCAGCAAAAAGGGGTTAAACATACTAGATTTACCAGAAGGATGTCTATCACACATACTTTCACTAACTTCACCACTGTATATTCTTCGATGTTCTCTTGTTTGTAAACTTTTTTACTCTTTATCTAAATCCAATTTTGTTTGGGATAAATTTTTACCGTCCGATCTTGATTACAACTTCATCCGACAGTCCTTATCATTTTCTGATAAAAAACATCTTGTTCTTTATCTTTGCCGTTCTTTTATCCTCTTAGACGAGGGTACTAAGGTAATTTTTCTTTATCAAGTTTTGATTTTTCTTTTCTGGGGTTTATTGTTTTTTGATTTTCTATAATGGGTTGGTGATTGATTGTTGAATTGTGTGGTTTTTTGATGATTTTTTTTATGTTTTTGATTAGGGTTTAATTTGATGAAAAGGGTAATTTTTCTTCAGCAAGTTTGATCATATTCTTCTCTGGGGTTTCTTATTTTTTGATTTGCTATAATGGGTTGGTGATTGTTTGTTGAATTATGTTCTTAATTAAGGGTTAATTTGATTCAAAGGATAGAATTGGAATTGTATTAGTGTTTGATGGGATTGTTTTGGTATTTGATTGATCGGTCGGTCTTGTGTAAGGCGGTTTTACGCAAAATTAGTGTAAAATGAATCCAAATATTGGGTAAAAATACTTATTAAATGAACCCGTTTACAATAAACTTGTTTAAGGCCGTCTTACCCGGGTTTTTGTACTGTTTACCTTCTTAATGAAGGCTAATGTGATTCTAAGGAGAAATTAGAATTGAATTTGGGTTTAATGAATTGATTTAGCTTTGATTGTCTGTGAAATTCAGTCTAATTGTTTGCATTACATTGTTAAGCTTAGATGTTTGACTATTGACTACAGTAGATAATCATATGTGAACATAAAGGTCTGGAGCCTGGACTACTATATACTTCGTCCGTTCGATCCAATACACTACATTTGATCAAATATGTGAGGGGGAATTGGAAAAGATAGTGACAGTTAGGGAGTAGTATTAGTTAATTATATAGCCTGACGATTGGTTGTTGATTGAATGAAGTAAGTTTAAGGGGCTATGGTGAACAAGTTCAAGCGTAATTTCATCTTGTGTTAGAAGGCGGAAAATTAATAGCTAGGTGGAGTTATTTTGACAGCAAGACTAGAGGTTTCTCATCTGGTTCAAGCGGTGGTGAACCTAGGAAGGATGATTCGGGGCAGATAAGTAGGATTTTAGTTTGACGAGTTGAATATGCACTTAGAAGCATTGATACAAGAGGCAGTTGACCTATAGTCCTATACTATTATTCAAGTTAGTTGCAAGTTCTATTTATTGAAAGTTGATGGTGGCTGCGCCTACTATCCCCTTTGCTCCACCCCTGGATTCAAGTACTTCCAGCTTAACTCCATTAATTTCAGTTCGAGTTAAAATTGTTAGAACTTGTGAATACGACAGGCGCTGCTGCATTTTTAAATACTTCGTATTCCTGTTTAAATATTTGCAGTATGAACGTCTAATTCAAATTCTCTGTACATATTATGAATTTGGAATTATTTTATTTAGTTCCCACCATATATCATCTTTGGATTCTTAATACTGTGATTGAACCAAAATTTCATTTGTAGAGTGTTTCGTTAGATAAATGGACTGGGAAGAAATGCTACATGCTTGGTGCCCGCGAACTTGCAATTTATGGCAGTGATTATCCTAATTGTTGGAATTGGAAGCCCTTAACTGACGCTAGGTATGCCTTACTTCCTCACTATTCCTTTGTAATCTTGCAATTGTCAGTTAGTCTCGTGTAAGACTGCTTCATGCATTACACTGAGTCATTAATCGTATTGTGAACTGAGGAATATATCAGGAAACTGGTCCAATGTATGCTTACAATGGTCTTGTAGTTTCCGTCTACAATTGTATGCTGTCTCCATTCCACATTTCCACTTAGCTCTGTACTTTTTTCAAATTCAGCCTCATATTTTGGAAAATGTAACATTCACGTAGATTCGGTGAGTTGGTGACCTACTTTTCTCTTGAAAATACAACACTACTACCTTATTAGCAGAATTGTTTTTGGGTACAAAATCCGTCCTCAATCATTGACTAATTGGATATTGAAATATTGCTGATATTGAATTCTAACATAGGTTAGTTTTTTTGTCCCAATCAACTAGGTTATGTAGTCGTAGTAATCGATAGTTTTCTCGGCAGAAGTTAATTTGCTGGTTTCAATTGTTAATTCATGTTAGCCGACGCCAAATCTGGGACTAAAGTTATTGTTGAGAAATGAGTGTGTGAGACATAATTATTCAACCCAAGCTAGTCTACCGCACCTTAGAAAGGCTGTTTTTAGCTAATTATTCTTTACATTATCTGTTGCTTGTATAGGTTCCCGGAGGTGGTAGAACTCTTAGGTGTGTCCCACCTTCAAATAACAGGGACAATACGCACTCAATTGCTTTCTCCGAACACGACCTACCACGCGTATTTTTGTTTCAAGCTCATGTCATGGTCTCGTGGTTTTGATGTTTGCCCGGTCAAGGTTTCAGTCTCGATGATTGATCCTAAAGGTGCTTACCTCGCTGGTAGCTCTTCTGATGTCACCAGGACTTTCTATCTCAAGGCAAAAGAGTTTGATTCTTCAAGGTTAGATATCCTAGACGATGAAGAAACATTCGTGAGTGGAAGGGACAACAGCGAGAGATGGGTAAAGATAGACATGGGTAAATACTTCAACTGTTCAGACAACAATGTTGCTTTGTTGGAGATGATGTTAACAGGCCCCGACCTGGGATTTATCAAGTCTGGCCTCCTCGTCCATGGTATTGAACTCCTGCCCTTAAGTTAAGATTGTGATTTCATGCCATATGTTTGATATTAAAGCCATAACTAGGTGGTAAGTATGTGCTCCCTAACTCTTACATAGAGATGTTTTAGCGGACTTTGTCGCTAGGGACTGAGATGATATTTCGCCATTGTGGGGTATTCATTCTGATCTTATGGAGACGGGTTCTGAAACGTTGTCATGTTGCACAAAACAAATTAATTGAGCTAGTCAGCATTTGCTAGAAAACATTATCCGAAAGATTGAAAATACATTTGGAGCAATGGATAGATAACTCTACATCGTGTTTACGGAGATTTGTTTCATCAAGTTGCTGCCTTCTCTTCTTTACATTTGGTTCATACTTCATACTGACATTTGTATCATCAGATGTTTTTTTTCCCCATTTCTGTATACAGTTACAAGTGTTGTAATGTTCTAGGTTTCAAACCCGCAACTCATGAATGCCGCTCTTCAATGACTTTGATGTCAAAAACTAACTAGTTAGCTAGCGTGTGTTGTTTCGTCAAATTGTAGTTATTGGCTTGTTGGCTGTTGCTGTACATAGTGCTCATGTTTTATCGAAAATTCACAGATTTTATCGAATGTTTGTTTTCAAGGTTGTTTTGGCCGTGTGGCTAAGACTTTGTTTAATCGCAAAAGTATCAATATTAAACCAACCTGAGCCAACGGAAATTAAGAATCTAATTGCTCCGCCACACGTCTCCTCATACAATTTTTCGACTTATGTCCACTTATTTTGCCATATATACCACAACTTTGCTACAACAAATCTAAAATCCTGAATCTGCATCTGACCATGCTATGAGATTGAGATTCCATAGTCCACACACTTCGGTAAGCAAAAAAAAAATCGTATCGTTAATCATAATCACGAATCAAATCACTTAGGCTCTGTTTAGCAAAACTAACTGAAAAGGTAGCTGAAACCTGAAAAGGTAGCTGAAAACTGAAAAGCTAACTGAAACCTGAAAAGGTGACTGATAAGGTAGCTGAAAATTATGAACTGATAAGGTAATTGATTATGTGAAAAGATGTTTGGCAAACTAACTGAAAAGGTAACTGATTTGATAAAATGACGTAAAAGGATATGATAATTATTTAATAGTATGGATTTAAGGGGTAAGAAGGGAAATTCAGGTCAAAACAGGTACCTGAAATCTCAAATGCTACTCTAGGTAGCATTTTATTTCAGGTAGCTTATTTGCTTAAATAAGCTACTTGCCAAACGCGTCAAAAGAAATAAGGTGTCTGGAATTTTGGTCAAATAAGTTACTTTGACCAAATCAGGTACCTGAAACGTCTTGTCAAACGGAGCGCCTTAGTATTAGTTATCGATCGCCTTCTAGAAGTCGTTAAAAAAGAATAAAAAAAGCACTAATCAAAGAATTAGTCCCAGTTGCTATTCCAAATTTGCAATCTAGTTTTATATTTTAATATTTAATTAATATTTAATACACCAACTTTAGCTTTCCTACACACAACACTAGTCACACTAATCACACTAATCAAACTTTGTCTTTTGTCTTTAACATAACATAATCACAACTTAGATTCTCCCTTCACTTATCTCTCTAATAGCCATCAAAACTCTGCTTATTTAATCCTCAACAAAATTCCTTAAAACTGCAATGATCACGTAAAATATTGGAGAAAACGACTTGAGAGAAGTGGCAGAGCCAGAATTTGAACTCAGTGCGAGAACGAACGGATAATGGTACATCAAGGGAAACTTGAAAAAAGTTTGAAAGGAAATTGCCCTTGCTAGCCCTCCCTCAGCTCCGCCATTGCTTAGCAAGCGGTGTTATCAAGGTTTTCGCAGTTGTTCAAGCATTATAGAGGTTCGAGCTAAGTAGCTAAGTAAAAACATATAATGGTGATGGAACTTGTAGTATCTTTGATATTACTTTTTGTGGGTATTGCAGTTTTGGTTACAATACATATGTGTATTGTAGGAAGGGCATTTAGCAGAGGATTTGGGAATGATGGGTTCTTACAAAGGGCAAGTATCCCAATTTCTAAGAGCATAGGAATGAACCTACAAGACCTGAAAAAACTACCTTGTTTCGAGTACGAAGTAGATGGGGAAACACAGGCTAGTCCGAAAGATTGTGCTGTTTGCTTAGACAATTTTAAGGCAGGTGATATATGCAGAATTTTGCCCAACTGTGATCATTGGTATCATGTTCATTGTGTTGATATGTGGCTGATAAAAGCACCATTCTGCCCTTTGTGTCGGGCCAACGCGACGCCAACGCCTAAAACTCGAGAATCTGTTATCGACCAACAAAGAAGTATTCCATCCATAGTCATAGATGATTTGTTATGAAATACTAATGGAGTAGTTAAATGTACATAGCATATCCATCAGATTTATTTGTTCATTGTTCATTGTTCATTGTTCATCAATTAAACTAATTCCCCAATTTCCGTCACATCTAAGAACTCTTGTTTGCTAAATGCTGTACAGGCGTGTTTTTTATCCGAAACAGTAATTGCCATGACTACATTATCAGAGATGAAGCTATAACTAGAATAAAACGCAAGGGTATGTACGTAAATTAATTCATACAGCATCTCTGGAAACGCCCCAGTACACAACAGAGGGACACCATCATTATTGTGTTTTCCGTCCAGTTTCGAGGAGGGGGTTAATAGTCAACTAGATTTGGGGTGTTTAATACTTCGTTTCTAATAAAACGACTCAATGCGGGTGTTAAAACACGGAAATGGAGCATATATTTTTCTACGGGCCGAGTAGGTTTCATTTCAGCATCAAGCTAAAACACCATCCCAAGTTCACCTGTATCTAAGCATTCCCCAAAGGTTGAAGGAAATGACGCAGAAATTCCAATCTGTTGTGAGAATAACCACAAATTCATTTACGCAGATCCAAATAGATTTCTCCAACCGTTTAAAACATACACATTAGTAGACCCACGACTCCATTTGTCGAAGCAAAATTCACAAACTGGCAAGTAATGAAAATATAGCAAAGAAATGGGTTCAACAGGGTGGTTCATAGATGTCTACATGCAAGTATTCCTACTGTTACGGATCCTCACTACAGGAGTGACTCGACATAAACGTAAATAACCATCAACCCTGACCAGCTCACTTCTTCTCAGCAGTATTATTCTCGAGTTCCTTGCGGAGTTGTAGTGAGAAATCATCATTGACATCATCATCATCCCAATCGTCCTCCCATTGTTGCGTAACCTCCTTACCCTCTTCCTTGCTCTCCCACTCTGCAGAAGATCACACACAGAAGCACAAAATGTGAGATAAATTAATATTTTATCTATACTGCAAACACCTAGCAAATCACGAGGATGTAGACATAACATATAACTTCAGGAAACTGATCATGTTTAAATTCTAACATCTTTAACTGCTGCATGCTCCATTGTAAATTGTAAGATCACATATTCTAAGATAGCTAAACCAAGGTAAATGATTAAATAACTCGTCATACTAACTATCATACTCATTTCCGACTTTCGCTGAAACATGGGTATGACTTATGAGTGTATGGCACTTGGGCATATATCATATTTCACCAAATAAACATGGTAATTTTCACAAAATAGCTGACTCAGACACTTTGACAAGCACCTGTATCAGGAATTCATTTACGTTCACAAGTGAGGATGTGAAACATTTTTCAAGGACATCCAGCATCAGTCACTTCATTTACGTTCAATTGAAAATGGAATTCTCCGCTACAAAGAGACCAGCTCAGCTCTGTCAAGCTCTATCTTGTAAATAATGTTATCTTTCTCACTAAATGTCGCCGTCCAGAGCCGAGACTTTCAAATACTTCCACATTCAAGCCAATTTTGCTACTTAACCAAACAATAAACCTACAGATATCAATACAAATGCCCATATTTAGACTCACCACTAACATATGGTGCATTCTTTTGAGGGAGTGTATGTTTAAAAGGCTACAATTATTCAAATAATAGCATCAGTCTACCAGATAAAACAAGACAGCACACCTATAATCATAGTACAATTTGTATCCCACCTACGCCATCAATAATAATGGAAAACAAATTACTCAACCTAAAATTCAAGTTCAATCATGTCCGTCCTAACCCAAATGACACTCGTTCAGTCATTATAGATTCTTTCCCATCATTCATGAATCATGATAGTGAGTACTATTTTTTATCACCAGCAATTGCCACCTAGAATTTTTCTCTACAAGTCCATAAACTTTCACTATACCAACAACTCAAGAGCCCTATATCAGTGACTAAGGAACACCTGCAATAGACACATGGTCCTCGATAACAGTCCACTCCCCAACCCAAATTCAATCTCAATGTAATCAACCATGCACTTGACAATGCCACCAAATCAAGACACCTACTAATAAGAGAAACTAACAAACTACTCCGCGCACTAGATGGCGAATAAACTAGTTCAGCCAATAATAGGCAGACGAAACTGTTACTCTCTATATTCCAATCATTTGTTTACCTTTGTTATTCTTTACAAGGAGTATTTTTATCAAAGGTAAACAAATGATTGGGAAGGTAACCCAACACACCATCAATAATTTATAAAAGAACACGAATTACTGAACCTAAATTCCAATTTCCAAGCTCAACATTTGTCCATCCAATGCAAGATGTGAACCTAGTAAGTATAGTTACACTTATTCAATCATCACAGGCTCGTTCCCAAATCACAATGTCAACAACAAAGAGCTCTACATTTTGCACTCCAACAACTACGAGCAATATTTTTCACTCCTATTATACACTCTCTAAGGTACAACACAGTTGCACCTACAAATTTTTCTCTACACATCCATAAACTTTCACTATACTAGTAACTCGAGAGCATTATCTCAGTGACAAACGGAACACCAGCAACAGACACAGGATCTACTTGATAACAGTCCACTCCCCAATCCGAATCAAATCCGAGTGTAATTGACCATGCACTTGGCATTGCCACCTAAATAAGAAACCTATAAATAAGCGTAAATCAACTAACTAACTACTAGCGTATTCGAAGGCGAATTAAACAAGTTCAGTCAACAATTGGCAGACGAAGCAACAACGTCATTCTAAAAGATCGAAACTATGTGGAACCGCAAGCATAAATCACTACCAGGGATAACTAAACCCTAAAATTCAACTACAGAAATATAACAAACTCTTATTAAATCAAAATCATACGCAATCATCGCGATAAACGAAGTAGAGAAGAAATTGAATTGAAGAAAAGGAAACCCTAGAAATAAATTATACCGAGATCGATTTCAAACTCTTCGAATTCATCATCATCTTCAAACAAATCCATCTTAACTTCTTCAGAAGCAGCTTTAGCCTCACTCATCGCCATATTCCTGTTCAATTTAAGTTCAATCAAACGAAACCCTAGAAATTGGGGGAATAAGTAAATTAAAACAGGATTAAAATTACATAAACAAGATATTAAATCAAAATTAAAGTAAATAAATAAGTAGAAAGATTTAATTACCAGAAAAGATGAATTAATTAGTTGAAATTTTGTGAAGATCGGAAAATATTTGTTTTGAGTTGCTTGAAGAAATTTATAGAGGGCTGTGTTTTTATTGAAGAAAGAGGAAGGGATCTTCGGAAACTTGTAGACTTCGGAATACTGGGCTTATTTGTTTGTTGGTTGGGTTGCGTTGAATCAGCCCAAGAGAATAACAGATGATAGCAACCTGAAATCGATCCGACCCAAACCGTTTTCTGGACACGATAGCTAATACAACCTTATAATCAGTGACCTGAACTTGATGACCCGATCCGATAGGTAACATACTTGAAATTTACCAGATAAGATTGATGACCGAATAATTGTTATCAATATTGATTCGAAATTCGAATGAAAGTGATATTGTACTTAGTTGATACTTTCACTTAATTGATAACATTGTAGGTCTGTAGCAAAACGAAATAATGGTCAAAAACTAATTATTGGTAAAAATTAAGAAGATAAAAAAAAAAATTAAGCAGACCCAAACTCGACCCGACCTAACACATCAATTGGACACAGAATGATTTGACGCGATAACGACCCGACTCGTCCCGAAGGATATTTTAACTTAGCCCGATTGTCACCTCTACTTGGACTGTAACTGTTGTTCATGTACAATTTTTTATTTTCTAAGTTGTAAAAATACTTTAATTATCACAATTTTTGGTTAGGGGTTAATGGTGAATTTCGTAACCGACTAACGTGGTATTTAACGATTTGAACTCCCTTTATTTTGACCATTTGTGAAATTATTCCTCTTTGGCCCTATCCCGGGCTGGTTCATTGTCCACCTCCACCACGCCCGGTCCGACCTGTGTTGACCTGCCCCCTAGCTCAGACGGTTCCGAGCCTAACTAGCCAAGACCAGCCCGACCTGAATGTTTGACTACCTCAATCTCGTACTATTGTACTATCCAATATTCCATTATTATATTATGAGTGACTTATGAACTTATCATTATGAGTTGCGCGTATAGACAGTTTTGATGAGGATTTCATTTCATGGTTGGAGCCAACTGTGTATGGATAATGGCCTAATGGGTGATAGGTTCGAACCATCCTTTTCTTATACTTTTTTTTTTTTTTGAAAGGATCCTTTTCTTATACTTGTACACTTGTATTGGATATTGATTATTGACTTCAACTTGTAATATGTTTACATCCATATTTCAATAATGTTGTTTAGAACTCGAAAAAATATTAATGAAATTCGATGGAGAGAATTTATAATAATACTCCGTATCATGGCGTACCTAAGAAAAACATTAATAAATTACTAAAATTTTCGAATTTTTCATTGTCGAGAGTCTCTCCTACTAATCTAGTATGCTCATAAGTCACTAGTCATTCCTAACCGATCATCAATATTAACCAGCATGGGTTGGACCTCCTCCCGACATAACTAAGATTCTCCGTGGCAAGTCCTAACCCTTCAATTAAAGATCAGATAATACACCAATACTCCCATAGTCCCATGATTCTCGCCATTTGAGCAGCTGCTCACTAACTTCTTCCTGAACGTGCAAAATAATGTACAATACATCACACTTATTCCTGTCTATCATTAACATTTAGGTCCAATTTTTGCGCTGACAAAACAATTTACAATAAAACAATCGTGTATTCATTTATTCAAAAGTATATCATGTTACAAAATATAGTAAATATATACATCAAAATTTCATCCCATTTCCTAAAACCTATGATAAAGAATGCTAACGGTAAAAAACAAAAATACGGAGTATTACAGTATACAAGCATCGCAATTCCCCTACTGTATTGTATAATCAGCTGTTAAAAACCCGAGCTAATCCTACATATTCACATACATTACTGCCAACTTATATAACGCTAAGCAAGATTAACAAGCCTTTCTTTTCTGACAGCGAAACCGCCTGCTAATCGTGATGAACTCGATTCCTGAAATTCCTGCAACAAACTGATCAAAGCACGCGCCTTCTTACTACCATGACAACTTCCATCGGCGACAACTGAGTAAATGTATGGCATGATGGCGGCTTCCTTGGCTAAAGCTGATACTACTTCATTACCGACATTTCTGCATAATGACAGTAAAATTGACACACAACATTCTTTCCCAGCTCGGGATATCGAGGATTTAAGAAGGCCTATGATCAAATTCAAGGCCGAGGATTTCAAAATCGCGATAGACCCTTCAGTTTTATCGGCCAAGGAAGCGAGAATAGCCAATGCATCTGATAAAAGCTCGGATCTTTGAAGAGACGATATAAGATCGATTAGCTCAGAAACAATCCCGGCTTCAAGAGCAATCTTATGGTTTCCATGGTATAACAATAAACCGAATATGGCAGCCATAGCATTCTTTTTACCGGTTATTGTACCGCCTTTTATTAACTCGATTAAACCCGGGATTGCGTCCCTTGTTGAACCAATCAATTTACGATACTTCTCAACCGACGAGAGATAAAAAAGCGTTGCTGCTGCGATTTGTTTCGACTCGTTCTTAAGCCCTTGTCGAAGAACTAAAATAACAAGCATTAATCCGCCTTCCTCAATTATCGCTTTTTGACCTTTGGTATGCTTTGCAAGCTTCAAAAGAGCTGCAATTGCATTCTCTTGAGTATTTGCATCATTCGACGTAAGAAGGTCTAACAACGGAGCCACATTACCAACTTCAATCAACACGGTTCGATTAAACACGCTCGACTTCGTTAGCAATCGTATCTCGTAAGCCGCCTTATTCTTCTGCTCATTTGATCCATAAGTTAACCTCCCAGCAAGAAACTGAGCCAAGAATCTTATTGCCTCCTTATAAGCCAAGCCAGGTGGCAAAACCGTCTTCGTCGAATCCTTACTCTTCTTCCCCGGTACCAAAATCGACACCCCGTTTTCCGAACAGAATTCATGAATTAGCTTCTTGAGGGTGGAATTTGGTACTAGTTCGGTGTTAGTCAATTTCTCCCCTGTTTTGGGGCAGAGCATATGCCCTGCCCCAAACCATTTCCGGATCGATACCCGGTCGTAGGTCTGACCGGTCGATATCGTCACCGGATCGGTCATTAGCTCGAGCGAAATCGGACACCGGAAATCTTCAGGATTTAGAAACTCCAAAAACTTTCCTTCTGACATTGCTCCGACTTGGATTATTATTTGTTCGTCTTCTGAATCTAGTGAATCAAATAAAACCGCTCTACAATAACACATAAACCCTAATAAATTACTAATAAAACAATTTTCGCGTTCATTATCTTCGATATTATTCAATTGATCTTCCAAGAAGATGACTTCTTTATTACAATCAACCCAATTCTTAATCCCCAAATAATCCAAGATCCATTTAATCGAAACCCTCGCGGGTTCGAGCTGGTTCTCGAATTGATTCAACATGAATGCGACCCTTTCCATGGCCCATTCATCATTCGGGTCAGTTTCGACTTTCGAGTTTCGAGCTTGTTTTGATAGTAATTCAGCTAATTCCTTCACTTCACAGCTGATTTTCAGTGAATTTAGCTGAACAATATCGAGTGAAGCCGCAACCGCTCTTATTAATATTTTAAATTGAGAAGTTATGAACTGTGATTTCATCAGAATATAGAGTCTCGAACCGTCTCGAGTGAAATCTTGTAGTAAAAATTGAATTTTTTGTAGAACAAAATGGAGCTCAGATAAGGATAAGATTAGTGAATTAGTAAAATTCGGACAATTTTCGCGGATTTCTTGGAAGAATATATGAAGAATTCCGACTTGTCGAAATGTTTCACGGGTAATTTTCTTTTGTGTTGGAAATGTTTTGGATTGGAAAGTGGATATGTTATGGCAAAGTGAAATCAAAGAGGTTACTAATATTGTAGGAGATATCGATTCGCAAGGCCGAACAGCCGGAAATTTCAGTATCCGGCGTTCGTTTGGATCGATTTTTCGGATCATTTTGGGTCGGAACGAGGGAAAACAGAGGATGCTCTGTTTTATCTCTCTAGTTTTTGTGGAGAGCGGAAAATGAGAGAAGAAAAAATCTCACGAAGTTGAAATGAGAGAATCTTGTTGCAAAGGTTAGTTAGGAGTATTTATTATCGTCCCCTTCTCCTTTGAGAGAGACATGTTCGTTTCAAATAACACGGTAAGTCTCCTTTAAAACGATATTATTTGTCTTCAAGTATGGCCATATTCTTTTGTACTAAAATCGTTTAAACTGAATTTAATGGAGCTGAACTGAACTAAAATAAGAGTTAATTTATGAAAAAAAGAGCCGAACTAATAAACTAGATGAAGTTGAACTAAACTGAACTGAATAGAACTGAAATTAAGTACAAAAGAACAGGACAATATATATATATATATATAACTTGTACTCCGTATATATATAAGAAAAAGAATATATTGAAAAACACAAAATAACCCGTCTTAAGCTTGAAATTGATAGTACACTCGAATTTGTGTAACATACAAAAACTGATTAAACAGATACTCTACTCAGTCTAAAAAAAAAAGACTGTTGGAAAAGTTACAATTTACATAAAAACATCATTTAATTCTTGTTTTTTTTTCTTATCGTGTACCCGGTGGCATAGTTTAGAAAACTCGTTTCATCTACCTAGTATTATTTTTGTGTGTGTAGAGGGAGTCATAAGGGCGATTTTAATAATGACGGGATTTAATTTTAAGTCATAAGCATTATGTCTCTCGACTTTATCAACTAGGTTAGTTGAATTCATCTAGTTTATCATATACTCCCTCCATTCAAATCCAAAGGGCCATTATCTATTTTATACACTATTCATAAGTGAGCATTAAGTATTAATTTTTTTCTCAATAGGTAAGTGAAAATATATTCATGTGAGATCTTGTTTGATTCGTCTATACAAGTACATTAAAAATATCTAACTTTTATATTTTTGCAAATACGTAGCTAACGATATGTACCGCGCAAAACGCGCGTTAATTAACATGAAAAAAGAAAGTGACCTTGTGAAGTTGAATGGAGGGAGTATGCAAATTAAAATTTTAGTCGTTTATAAGATGGATATGACATCTTAAAATAGACGAACTTACAATTATCCCCTAAAATCAAAAAATAAAATAAAAGATAGGATCTATGAAAATACAGGTGGCAGCCGACTAAGCAAGTTTAACGCTGAAATAACTTCTGGCACCTGTAAAGGACACGTGGGGAGGTGAGGTTGGTTAAGGTATTTATGAGTTCCGAATCTTGGATCACGCAAACGATGTCGTTTAGAGAAGGTTTATAGTACGGACAAGATTATAGTGATGTGGGAAATGGCCCACATAACCGACCTAACACGTGGGACAGTTAAAAACTGACATGTGGCACGTTGAAGGAGGGGTATTTTGGGTAGGTTCGTGTAAACTTCACGGAAAGGGACAGTGGTCAGTGGTGTAGAAACCAGAAAGCAAAGGTATGCATTGAAAATACGTTAGTGAATAGTGATTCTTGGATGTCGCAACGACCCTTCCTCGAACATTACCCGCCAGTCAGAATTACAGATAGCACGATCTAACCGGGCCCATTTTCTAGTATCTACCGTGTTCCCCCGTGACCATGTATACTCAGGTCCCGAAAAATCAAGGTCTATCCAATTATTGCTTTCAATCCAAGAATTGAAACGGTTGCAACGACGTCTCATGCCATCACTATTCCCATTCCTCTCGTGTAAATACCGAGTATCATTAAAGTCGCCCATGCCA
>JAGPOY010000562.1:0-22462 GCA_018983105.1 Silene uniflora | reverse complement strand
CATTTGAATTGCGATTTTTATCTAGTTGTGTAACATTATGGAATTCTCTATATAAGTGACCTTGCTAATAAATAAGCTTACGAGTCTTGTAACTTGTAAGAGATGATTTTTTATAAATTTATTGGGAGACTAATTATTAGGTATTAGAAATGGTATCTGAAGTAATAAAATGAGTATGAATAGTATAAATGAGCGTACTAATAAAAATGTGCAACCATGAAATAGTTAGGTTTATTATGCAAACATGAACACTAATTTATCAAATCATCACATACCGGCAGTCCGGTTCAAGTTTGAGTTCAGTTATATGCAATCTGCCAAAGAATCTCTGGAAGGTCCGTCTTTCTGTCCTACAGATCCCTGTTTTTTGTAATGTTGAGAGAGGTTTTCGCAAATAAAAGCCAATTATTTAACCAATGCTGATCCTTCCAGATAGATGGCTATGAAGAGTTAATGAATACGGAATAGAAGAAAATTGAGTTCCTTATTCCTGTCAACTATTGAAATGGTGGAACTGTCAAAGCCCCAGTTATTATCAGCTAAGGTCGATTAAATCAGCATAGTCGGCCTCAACATTATGTCCTCCAGCGGCTTCAGACAGAGCCCAGCGATCCAGATACAATTCTCGTCAAGTTTGTTTTGCTGATACTTATAAAGGTATTAACAATAAGAAATTTATTCTCACACTCAAAGGCGAGGCAAATCGCATCACATTCCATTTTAATTGTTTCGGGCAGAACTATTCACAACCTCAAATAGGCCTACATGGTTTCGAAAATCTGGTCTTAAAGATACCCGCTGACGCACTTGTGTAAACATGGTCCTCTTGCTTAAAGCTTATTTAAGTCGAAAAGCCAAGAGACGATTAATAACCAGCACTTTCAATGACATCAATGCATCACAACAAGTGACCTCTGATTACTGAACTAGACAATCAATCTAAAACAAAATTAAATAGTACCTAAAATAAAAAAAACATTAAAAATTAATACTTACGAGTATAAGTTATAAAACAGTTATTTTTTTTTTTTTATGAGATGCATTAGAGCTCTCACAGTTGGTATTTTGATTAGCCGATGCATGTTCAAAAAGCTTCTGTATACCCGCTGACGCACTTGTGTAAACATGGTCCATAAAAGCTCTTGCTTCTTCGGACCCTTCTTTTGACCGTTCGCCAAGGCAGATCTACAACATAGTAACAGATAAGTACGTACAACATATGAAAGCGGAGGGTGAAATAGTTGGTTATAAATGTCAGAGCTTTTTACCTGCTATTATAAGTTAATAAAGAGCTAATTCTATTAAAAGCCGAGGGTGTAATAGTTGGTTATATTAGTAGTGAAAATAAGGCTTGGAGTATTTTGAGAAGCACCCACATAGTTTGTAATATTCTTATTAAACAACCTAAATGAATATGATCTCCATCTCATTCATTTGTTTACCTTTGTTATTCTTTGTAAACAAATGAATAGGATCATCAACATATAAGTTGAATGCACAAACATATTAGATGACAGGAGCCTCATTACCTTCATTTACTTCATTTGTAAGATCATCTTTAATACTGTCGAGAAACATTGTGAATCCTACAAAAAACAAAACGGATATGTTTGTGTTAAGAGAAAAATAATTATTTTCATGAACTACATATATAAATACTGAGACTACTAAAAGTAACAAGGATATCGCGTGTGGAAGGAGCAAATTAAATTCGATACCTCCTTCGCCTAATACTTTGCCATCGGGACAATGGAATTCAACTTGGCACTGTGGAGAACTCCTAGGCACCTTGAACACTTCCTTGATCAATTGTACTTCGTTGTACCTTACTGAACTATATTCTGTCACGTCTCGATGAGGAGGAATGATAGTGATTTTAAGCAGCTCCAGAACCTCGGCATTGCTTAACAAGTAGTTGAGTAGGGGCAATAACATATCCTCAAGACCAACAACAAAGCGGTGTGCTAATATCTCGATTCTCTTGAGACGAGTTACTAGACATTGAGGTGTGGAATCAGGTAATGACCAGTTATGCTTTGTTGGTTGTAAATATTCGGATAAGTCGAAGGTAAGGACCTCTAAGACAGGGCATTGTTGAAGTAAACCCAAGCCTTCCAGGTCGTCCAACTCATTTAAATCACAACGCACCTTAAACCTTAAATGAGTAAGACACCTGAAGGTTGTCGAAGCTATGAAAGGTGTCGGGTTCTGATCCGCAATACTCAGGGACCTTACACCGGAAATAGTACTGAAAAGGTTGGAAGGGAGGAAGATATCTCTACCCTGGTCATCAGTCCAGGGAGAAATTGAACAAGTATGCAAAGCGGATGGGGTATCGACAAAGGAAATTTGGTAATAAGGAGTTTCGCGGTCGCTGTACTTTCTGACATGAAAGTACAGGTATTCCAGTTTAGGTGCATGGATTACTACATGAATGGGACAAGTCAACTTCATCACCAATTGCTTCAAATTCCGGCTTGACAAGTTAATAATAGAATTATCTTTCGCATTAGGCGGTATATAAATCGAACAGGACAAAACTTCTAGCGACGGGCAAGAAGCTACAAGCTTTTCCAAAATCCAAGGATCGATACAAAATAAATTAACACAAACTTTTTTCAAATTAGGGAGATTAAAGGATGAATTAAAATACATCTCAAGGTCGTCATTGTCGATCACATACCATATTGTAAGGTCAAGGACTTCCAAAGACGGTGTTTGGAAAATCCAAAGCGGAGCTTGCGGAAGATTACCCGCCTTGTTCGGCTTGAGTAATACTCTCAATATTCGAAGATGGTTTTTATGACGAGATGCCCACTCATACCATGCTACTATATTATCAGTGTTGTATTTCTCTTCGCCTTTATCCTGAGCATAATCCTCATCAAATTCGCCTTTATCCTGAGCATAATCCTCATCAAATCCATCATCATAACGGAGATTGAAGGTCATATTACGAATGAAGGGAGAAGATAGTTTCGGGAGGACATTCTGTACGAGAGACTGTAGGTTACCAAGACTATTAGGGTGAGTGTAGTAAGTAGGGTACGAGGTGATTTCGGTGTCTATGTCGGTTAGATGGGTCCATAGCCATCGCCATCGTCGTGATAACACGGCTGTAGCGACAGCGGTTTTGAAAGGTAGTAGAGACAGTATCTCCAGCAATAGGTGGTCTGGTAATCCGTTCAATCTGTTCTTGCGTTTCTTCATCCTGTTCTAGCGAATTCGGTTTTCTTGAAATAGTAATATTCGATGATTGATGATTACTTTAGAATGGAGGGTATATATATTCCGTAGTTTTATACTAATTTTATTTTATTGTATTTTATATTTTTTCTTATTTAGGTGGTTGCTCTTAGGAAAACTTATTAGGTTTCCTATTATGTTAGTATAAAGGAGATTATTATCTACTTTAATATTTCGTATTTCGTATGATACCAATTCGACATCTATATGGACATTAACGTCTTTCCTAAATTAACTTTGCCGTACATGCCATAAAATTGCGGGTCCTTACACCATGCATGCTTGGGTTTGAATCTCCGTCTTAGTGATTCTGACATCGATGAGTATGCTCGTCATGCTTTTAATTTTGTATGCATGGGGTGGATGTAGGTACTTCTCTACATGCAGTTTATGAAACAATCTCCGAAGCTAATTTTACTTTATTGTATTTTACTTAAAAGTTTATATTTAAAGAAATAATAAAAATTTAATTAAGAAAATCCAATTTATTTCTTTATTTAAGTGGCACTTAGGAAAACTTAGAAATTAGGAAGATAGAATTCCCGGGGAAGATTAAATTCATGTGAAGTTGAAAATCACGATACATGCACTTGATTGGGTTGTACCTTTCATGATATTTGCGTATGTTCCATCTATCTTAATACCTTAAAAACAATAAAAATAAAACAAACAATTTTAAGCTAAAGACGAATATGTTTATCTTAAGAGAAAACGATTGAAAACCATGACTATTTTCACGAACTGCATAAATAATGAGACTACGAACAACGTAACAAGGATGTCATGGAAGGAGCAAAGTCATACCTCCTTCGCCTAATACGCTGCGAACAGGACTATAGAATTCAACTTCGGACTGTGGAGAACTTCTAGGGACCTTGAACACTTCCTTGATCAAGTGAATTTCATCGTAACTCGCTGAAATATATCCTGTCACGTCTCGATGATAAGGAATGATGGTGATTTTAAGGAGCTCCAGAACCTCGGCATTGCCTAACAAGTAGTTGAGTAGGGGCAATAACATATCCTCAAGCCCAACAACAAAGCGGTGTGCTAATATCTCGATTCTCTTGAGACGAGTTACTAGACATTGAGGTACGGAATCAGGTATTGACCAATTATGCTTTGTTCGTTGTATATTTTTGGATAAGTCGAAGCTAAGGACCTCTAAGACAGGGCATTGTTGGAGTAAAGCCAAGCCTCCCAGGCCTTCCAGGCCGTCCAACGCGTGTAAATAACGACAAACCCAAAACCGTAAATGAGTCAAGCAACTGAAGGTTGTCGTAGCTATGAAAGGTGTCGGTTTCTGATCATCAGTAGTCAATGATCTTACACCGGAAATAACATTGGAAAGGTTTGAAGGCAGGAAGATATCTCTACCTTTGTCATCAGTCCATGGAGAAATTGAACAAGTATGCAACGCGGTTGGGGAATCGACAAAGGAGATTTTGTAAAACTGCGTTGTGCTGTATATGTACTGGTTGGCATGAAAGCTTAGGTATTCCAATTTAGGTGCATCGATTACAAGATGAATGGGATTAGAACAGTGCATCTCCAATCGCTTCAAATTCCGATTTGATAAGTTAATAGTAGGATTATCATTCGAAGTAGTAGGAAGCGGTAAATAAATTTGACAGGACAAAACTTGAAGCGACGGGGAAGAAGATACAAGCTTTTCCAAAATCCAAGGGTCATCACAATATAATTCGACACAAACCTTTTTCAAATTAGGGAGATGAAACGATGAATTACGATACTTATCATGCTCATCGCCCAACCACAATGGATTAATTTCAAGGACTTCCAAAGAAGGTGCTTCGAAAATCCAAAGTGGAGTATCCCGAAACAAACCCGGTCCATTTGAGTCGAGTAATACTCTCAATTTTCGAAGATGGTTTTTGTGGCGAGACGCCCAATCATACCATGAAACTATACTGTCAGAGTCGTATTCCTCTTCATTTTCATACATATGATCATCAAACTCAAACCCTTCATAAGCAATGTGGAAACTCAAACTACGAATAAACGGAGAAGTTAGTTTCGGGAGGGCATTCTGTACGAGAGACCGTAGATTACCTACACTATTAGGGTGAGTGCGAGTAGGGTACGATGTGATATCGATGTCGATGTCAGTGAGACGGGTCCATAGCGATCGCCATCGTCGTGATAACACAGCTGTAGCGATGGCAGTTTTCAAAGGTAGTAGAGACAGTATCTCCAATAGTAGGTGGTCTGGTAATCCGTTCAATCCCGTATTGCCTTCCATGCTGTATTGCTGTTCTGCTCAATCTGATAAATTTTGAAGGATATAATTCATGAGATTGTATTATTGGAAATTTAGAAACCCTATCAATGGCGGATGGCCACCTTATATGCTCTGATTCCGCTTTATTTGAGGGCTTCACCACTTGATTTCACTCCATAGTAGGAAATAAACCTAGCAAACGGGTCATTCGGTTTGAGTTTCGGAATGGGTAAATCGATTCTGTTAAACTCGGGTTGACTACTTGCAACCTATCGTGACTGTAGAGGTGGCAATCGGGTCAGTCGGGTCGGTTTTAGGTCGGGTCAAATCGGGTTCGGGTCATGTCGGGTTAGCATACATTTTCGGGTTGTGTCGGCTCGGGTTTTGGTCGGATCGTTATCAGGTCGTGTCATTTCGGTCAAATAACCTATTATTTGGATTAATTACTTCATTATTAAGTCAAACGTATCAATCTAAACACAAAATCACTTTCAGTTTGATGAAAATTAAGCTTAATAATTATCGGGTCATGAATTTAATCGTATCGGTATCGAGTTGAGTCAATATCGGGTCGGGTTTGAGTCGGGTTCGAGTCGTTGATAATCTGGTCGTGTCGGGTTACAAATCGAGTTACGGGTCGGGTCGGTTTCGGATTGCAATATTTTCGGGTCCTGTCAGGTCTGGTAATCCGTTCAGTCCTTGCGTTTCTTCATCCTGTTCTGCCCAATTCGGTTTTCTTGAAATAGTATATTTGATTGATGATTACCTTAGAATGGAGGGTATATATATTCCGTAGTTCTATACTAATTTTATTTTATTGTATTCTATTACTATTACTATTTCCTTATTATTAGTTAAGTGGTTGCCTTTAGGAAAACTTATTACATTTCCTATTGATCTCTTTGTATAAAGGACATTATTATCTACTTTAATATCCGTATATGATACCAATTCGACATCGATATGGACATTGAGTTATTTAGTGTACTACACACCGTCTTTCTTAAATAAACTTTGCATTACATCCCTTGCTTGGTTTTGAATCTCCGTCTTAGTGATTCTAACATCGATGAGTATGCTCCGTCATGTTTGTGACATGATTTGCTATTTAAATTATAACTCCTCTCTTATGCTTTTAATTTGATGTGCATGGGATCGGATGGTATGCATCCGAAACTAATTTTAGTTTGTTGTATTTTACTTAAAAGTTTATAATTAACGAGTTATTATCAACTGAGTTCAACTAATTAAATCAGCAAACTCGGCCTTAACATTATGCGCCCCAGCGGTAGACAGTGCCAGCTCACACTATACAACCATCATCACCATCATTGATCCAGATCTGCACAACTCTTTAGTCCAGAATATACTCCCAGGCTCCTGCAGCAGTTATAGCAGACATTCCAGCAGAGGCTCCAGCAGAAGTTCGACAGAGGCTCCAGCAGATAACATTCATAGAGCTTTATTTCCTAGCCTTCCTTTTGTAGTTCCACTGAAATATCTCCTAAAGAATTATAGTGCATACTTGGAGGGATACGGACTCCCCCTGCGATTTTTCCCACATTTGATTTTCCGCGTCACCATTTTTCTGTGTCCTTATCTTCTTATTTCAGTTTCACTCGTAGTTATCATCGTTATTCTCGCTAGTTTTTGCCCGTCTTTCATCATAAACCACATATAAAGTAACCTCCGTTTCTTGACTAAATAGAGTAGATCGCTTTGACCCACCATAAAACGATTTAATAAGTATTGGTCAATTTTCGGCTAAAACAAATGGTGCCCACCGTGGGGCCTGCTGATCATTTTCTATAGCCAAATCTCACAAAAGAAATTCGTTCATCGTCATGTCTGGAGCCAGTCGGAATTCGTTCAGCACCTAGGAAACGCCAATTCAGTCTTCTGGAGGAAGACCTCTTCCAGGCTCCACGGGAAAATATAAGACCTCTTCCACGCCAATTCGTTCATCGTCATGTCTGGAGCGAGTCAGAATTGATTATAGTATTCAAGTGGAAGAAGATAAAGAGTTTATTATATGATGAGACATGCAAATATATCTTATTGAAATCACATGGTTATGCCAATTGCATGTCACTTAAAAATGTGTTCAATTTTAGCCTTTTTATATTATTGTATACAATATAATTATTAATTTAAAACATAAAAAAATAAATTAAAATAATCCTTTTAGTTTTGCATTAATTTCATAAAATAAAAGAGTATATACTTTACATATCTACTTTTTGAATAAAATGAAAATTAGGATTATTACAATATTTATATAAGAAAATTTTTGTAATTAGTTTTCGCATTATTTTCATTAATTTGTACGAGAGAAGAAGAAAGATTTTGTGAATGAAGGGAAAAATAAAAAATAAAATAAATATGGTAACATAAATAAAATGTATAATGATGTTGAGGATACTTACAAAGCTCATCCAATTAAATAAAAGAAATAATGGTTAAATTAATATGAAAATTGATAATCAAATTTATGAGAGGAAACCAAAAAGTTTGTAATTTAGTATTAGAGGTTTTTTTATTTTATTTTTTTTGGTATTTCCTATTAATATTATTTTACTTATTTGTATTGCTTTAAAATAAATGAATACGGAGTAGAACAAAATTGAGTTCCTTATTCCTGTCAACTATTGAAATGGTGGAACTGTCAAAGCCCCAGTTGATACGAGGTCGACTAAATCAGCAAACTCGGCCTCAACATTATGCGCTCCAGCAGCTTCACACAGTGCCCAGCGATCCGGCTACAATTATCGTCAAGTTTGTTTTGCTGATACTAAATCAGCAAACTCGGCCTCAAGATTATAAGAAATTTATTCTCACACTCAAAGGCGAGGCAAATCGCATCACATTCCATTTAATTGTTTCGAGCAGCACTACTCACAACCTCAAATAGGCCTACATGGTTTCGAAAATCTGGTCTTGTAGATACTTGTTTATGCATCTTTCGGGTTTTCCTCTTGCTTAAAGCTTATTTAAGTCGAAAAGCAAAGAGACGATTAATAAGCAGCAGTTTCAATGACATCAATGCATCACAACAACTGACCTACTGATTACTGAACTAGACAATCAATCTAAAAAAACATTAAAACTTAATACTTATAAGTTATAAAACAGTTTTTTTTTTTTTATCAGATGCATTAGAGCTCTCACAGTTGGTATTTTGATTAGCCGATTCTGTATACCCGCTAACATGGTCCATAAAAGCTTTTGCTTCTTCGGACCCTTCTTTTGACCGTTCGCCAAGGCAGATCTACAACATAGTAACGGATAAGTACGTACAACATATAAGAGTGATTAAGGTTGGTGGAAAATGAATTGTATTGATTGTGTTAATGTATTACATATATATAGGAGTACATACAATGATCTTAGGTAATATATGCTATAATTACAGGGATGCTATTGGTATATTTACAATGTGAATATGATCAATTATCCTTGATTATAGGAGGTAATTGATATGAGTATTATTCCTTGATATTTGCCTTACTTGTGTTTATACGGTCAATACGCCCCCCCGCAAGATGGACGTCCGGGAGGTAAGACCAATCTTGTTCCGTAGTTCGAGGTATTGAGTGGTGTGAAGCGGCTTGGTGAGGATGTCGGCGAGCTGATCTTTGCTGTGAACATGTTGGATGCGGATTTGACCATGGTGGAGCTGCTCTTTGACGAAGTGGAAGGACAATGCCATGTGTTTCATGCGAGAATGAAAAACAGGGTTTTTGGCATACAGGGTGGCAGAGATGTTGTCACAGAATATAGCAGGAGGCTTGGTAACTGTAATGTGGAGCTCAGTGAGAAGATTACGAAGCCATATGGTTTCTGTCGTGACGGAGGCAACAGCACGAAATTCCGCTTCAGTAGTGGAGAGGGCAAGACCTCATTGCTTTTTGGAGGACCAGGAGATAGGATTGCGACCCAGATAGATGATGAAGCCAGTGGTGGACACAAAGTCATCTTTATCTCCAGCGTGATCTGCATCACAGAATGCATGAAGACAGGATGGAGAATTTTTGTATAATTGCAAACCAAAGTTTTGGGTGCCTTGCAGGTAGCGAAGGAGACGTTTGAGGGCAGTCCAATGATTGGTTGTAGGATGGTGAAGGAATTGGGCAAGTCGATTGATAGCAAATGCAATGTCGGGCCTAGTCAAGGAGAGGTATTGTAGGCTCCCCACAATGGCTCTATAGGTTGAGTGATCGTGAATAGGTAGGTTATCTTCACGAGTTAGAGGTGTAACCATAGGAGTAGTGGTTGGTTTAGCATTTAGCATGTTGTATTTAGTAAGCAGGTCGTAAATATATTTAGATTGATTTAGGTGTAAACCAAGTGTATTGGGTTGAACTTCTATTCCTAAGAAATATGACAAGGGTCCAAGGTCTTTTAGCGAAAATCGTTGGGACAATTTGTCAATGAAAAATTGCAATTTGTCCGGGTGAGGACCGGTGATAATAATATCGTCAACATAAATTAGCATATATATGTGGGTTGTCTTGGTTTGCAACATAAATAAAGATGAGTCAGATATAGATTGTTTGAAACCGTAGTTGATAAGGTAGGTTTTTAATTCAGTGTACCATGCTCGAGGAGCTTGTTTTAAGCCTTAAATTGCTTTGTTCAACTTACAGACGTACTCAGGTTGTTTTTGGTCAGTGAAGCCAGGTGGTTGTATCATAAATAAATCGTCAGTTAAATGTCCTTGTAAAAAGGCGTTATTAACGTCTAATTGTCTTAAAGGCCAGCACTTTGTGACCGCTAAAGAGAGAATTAGGCGAACAGTGGTTGATTTTATGACAGGACTAAATGTCTCATTATAGTCGATGTCAGGTCGTTGGTGAAACCCTTTGGCCACCAAGCGTGCCTTATGTTGTTTTAATGTACCATCGGGGTTGTACTTGTTCCTAAAGACCCATTTGCAACCTATAACATTTTGGGAGGTGGTGCGAGGAACAAGGGACCAGGTATGGTTTCGAAGAAGAGCATCGAATTCGTCCTGCATGGCGTGGCGCCATTGAGGCAGAATAAGGGCTTGCTTAACGGTGTTGGGAAGATTGTCAGGGTTCGTGGTTGTGTGAGCGAGGTTAGCATAGCGAGGATTGGGGACTCGAATGTTGTTGTCCAGGCGGGTTGTTACTGTTTTTGCTGGAGGTGGCATAGGCGGTTTTGAGCGTTTTGGACGAGACATGATGGATGGGTTGTGGTAGGCGGGAAGAGGGATGTGAGGTGGGAGGAATCAGAGGAGGTGTCAAGGGAGTATCCGGGTGAGGAACAAGGGGTATGTGTAAGGAGAACCAATCATCAGGTCGAGTTGCAGGGGTAGGGGGCGAGGTTAGCTTTCGAAATGGATATTCGTCTTCAATGAATTTAACATGGCGAGACGTATAGATACGGTGGGTTTTGGGGTCTAAACAATGATAAGCGCTTTGAGTATTTGAATAACCTACAAAAATACACGCAATGGAGCGATCTTCGAGCTTATGTTTCGTGTAGGGTCGTAGCCACGGGTAACAAAGGCAGCCAAAATTATGAAGCTTGGTGTAGTCAGGTTGAGTCTTGTGTAATTTCGAATATGGGGAATCACCGTTTAATGTTTTGGTAGGAAGGCGGTTGATAAGGTAGGTTGCCGTACTAAAGGCGAATGGCCAATAGGAGGTTGGCAGACCCGCGTGAGTTAGTAAGGCGAGGCCGGTTTCTACAATGTGACGGTGTCTACGTTCGGCGTATCCGTTTTGTTCTGGTGTATGTGGTGGAGTAGTGTAATGCGAAATTCCGTCAGCTAGAAGAGATTTGTTTAATTTAATATATTCACCTCCATTATCGGAAAAAAAACGACGAATTGGTTTTTGAAAATATTTTTCGACTAGGACTTTAAATTGATTGAATATTTGGGTGGTTTCGGATTTTTGTCTTAGCGGGTATAACCAAACATATTTACTAAAATGGTCTACAAAGATAACATAATATTTGTAGTGGTCTCGAGACATAACTGGACTGGTCCATAAGTTTGAAAATAAAAGGTCTAGGGGTGCGTTCGACTGAAATGACGAAATTGAGAAAGGTAGCTTCTTGCTTTTCGATACACAGCAGGCATGACAATTATCAGAATTCAAAATCGAAAAAGGCAAAGTTTTATTAATAAGTTGGAGTACATCATAGGACGGATGCCCTAACTTATGGTGCCACGAAATTGGCGTGGTTCCTTTGTTCTTGACGGCTGCGAGAGTCATCGGTTTTGGGGGACACCATTCATATATTCCCTGGTTTGCTCGGCCCTGGAGAAGCGTGTTCCCCGTTTTGATTTCCTGTATTGGCGATGTGAAGAGTCGAGCCGTCACCAATAATTAACTCATCAAGGCCATCGTAGGGAGAATGGAAAGCTAAGGTGTCCAGGTCATGAGTGAGGTGGTGAGATGCTCCGCTGTCAAGGAGGAAATTAGAGTTTGGTGGAGGGCCGCCATAGTTAGCTATGTGAGCCTGTGGTGCGCCAGTATGCTGGCGATAATTGGGTTTAGGAAACACGAGATTCGGGAAGAGTTTCCTAAAGAGAGGGCAATTCGCAATGACGTGCCCGGTTTCTCGACACCACTGGCATCTCCCTTTGAAAGGGCGCGGGTTGGCAGTAGCATTGGTGGAGTGGTTTTGGTGAGAGGTTTGTGGATAGGCAGAGGGTGTGTATTGACGGTTGCTGCCACGAGGATGGTGGTTGTGACGGTAGGCCGGGTTTGCTGAAGGAGCAAAGTGATTGGTGTTGGTGTTGGTGTCACGCTTAATGAGAAGTTCATGTTGGAGTAACTGCTCATGAAGGGCTTCGAAGGTGATTGGAGTATCGCGACCCCGAACTGTGGTGATTACAGGTTTGTAGGTCTCATAGTCGAGTCCATTTAAGACCCGGGCTATGACATCTTCGGGATCGAGAAGTTTGCCCATAAGGGCGAGTTGGTCAACGCAGATTTTGATTGAATTCATGTAATCGGATATAGATTGATCCGTGGTTTTTACAATAGAATTAAAGCGGTCTTTCAGTTGCATAATGTGTGCTCTTGAGGGGTTGGCATAGGTATTAGCAAGAATATCCCATGCCTCCTTAGCGGTTTTTGCCCGTACGATAAGTGGTTGTAGGGCAGCGGTTAGAGTACCCATGAGGGCTCCAAGAATTAGTCCGTCCTGTTTAAGCCAACTTAAATAGGCCGGGTTTGGTGTTTCATGGTTGTTAGCATCTGTGATGGTTTCAGATGGTGGTTGTTCGGTTCCGTTAAGGAAACCTAAAAGACTGAAGCCAAAGAGAATGTTTGTCAATTGAAATCGCCAGGCAGTGTAGTTGAGCGAGTTCAATTTGACACACTGAGATAGGTTGAGAGATGTCAAAGGTTTGGATGACTTGTGGGGGTTGGGAACCACGATATCAGTAGCAGTGGGAGTCGACATGGTGAAGGTGGGAAGTGAGAGTTGCTGGCGCTTGAAGGTTGGGCGTTTAGGTCGAAGGAGATTTGCGGATCGTTGAGAGTCTCTGGATACCATATAAGAGTGATTAAGGTTGGTGGAAAATGAATTGTATTGATTGTGTTAATGTATTACATATATATAGGAGTACATACAATGATCTTAGGTAATATATGCTATAATTACAGGGATGCTATTGCTATATTTACAATGTGAATATGATCAATTATCCTTGATTATAGGAGGTAATTGATATGAGTATTATTCCTTGATATTTGCCTTACTTGTGTTTATACGGTCAATACAACATATGAGAACAGTGATACTGTCGAGAAACATATTAGATGACATGAGCCTCATTACCTTCATTTACTTCATATGTAAGATCATCTTTAATACTGTCGAGAAACATCGTGAATCCTACAAAAAAAATAAAAACAAAACAAACAATTTTAAGCTAAAAACGGATATGTTTGTGTTAAGAGAAAAATAATTATTTTCATGAACTACATATATAAATACTGAGACTACTAAAGTAACAAGGATATCGCGCGAGGAAGGAGCAATTTAAATTCGATACCTCCTTCGCCTAGTACTTTGCCATCGGGACAATGGAATTCAACTTGGCACTGTGGAGAACTCCTAGAGACCTTGAACACTTCCTTGATCAATTGTACTTCATCGTACCTTACTGAACTATATTCTGTCACGTCTCGATGAGGCGGCGTGATAGTGATTTTAAGCAGCTCAAGAACCTCGGCATTGCCTAACAAGTAGTTGAGTAGGTGCAATAACATATCCTCAAGCCCAACAACGAAGCGGTCTGCTAATATCTCGATTCTCTTGACATGACTTACTAGACATAGAGGTGTGGAATCAGGTAATGACCAATTATGCTTTGTTGGTTGTAAATATTCGGATAAGTCGAAGGTAAGGACCTCTAAGACAGGGCATTGTTGGAGTAAAGCCAAGCCTTCCAGGCCGTCCAATTCGTTTAAATCACGACTCACCTTAAACCTTAAATGAGTAAGACACCTGAAGGTTGTCGAAGCTATGAAAGGTGTCGGGTTCTGATCATCAATAGTCAATGATCTTACACCGGAAATAACACTGGAAAGGTTGGAAGGCAGGAAGATGTCTCTACCGTTGTCATCAGTCCATGGACAAATTGAACAAGAAAGCAACGCGGTTCGGGAATCGACAAAGGAAATTTTGTAAGACTGCGTTGTGCAGTAGCTGTACTTGTTGGCATGAAAGCTCAGGTACTCCAATTTAGGTGCATCGATTACAACATGAATGGGCTCAGAACAGTCCATCTCCAATCGCTTCAAATTTCGATTTGACAAGTTAACAACAGTAGGAGTATCATTTTGAGAAGTATATTGTAAATAAATTTGACAGGACAAAACTTCAAGCGACGGGGAAGAAGATACAAGCTTTTCCAAAATCCAAGGATTACGACAATCTAATTCGACACAAACTTTTTTCAAATTAGGGAGATGAAACGATGAATTACGATACTTATCATGGTCGAACCTAAACCGCCATGGATTAATTTCAAGGACTTCCAAAGAAGGTGCTTCCAAAATCCAAAGTGGTGTATCCTGTAACATACGCGGTCCATTTGGGCCGAGTACTATTCTCAATTTTCGAAGATGGTTTTTGTGACGAGATGCCCAATTATACCATGAAACTAGATTACAAGAGTTGTACTGCGCTTCACCGTTGTATGAACGATTATCCAGAAATCCGTCATAACCGTGGTGGAAACTCAAACTACGAATGAACGGAGAAGTTAGTTTCGGGAGGACATTCTCTACGAGAGAGCGTAGGTTACCAACACTATTAGGGTGAGTGTAGGTAGGGTACGATGTTATATCAATGTCGATGTCAGTGAGATGGGTCCATAGCGATCGCCATCGTCGTGATAACACAGCTGTAGCGATGGCGGTTTTCAAAGGTAGTAGAGACAGTATCTCCAATAGTATGTGGTCTGGTAATCCGTTCAATCCCTTATTGCCTTGCATGCTGTATTTCTGTTCTGCTGAATCTGATAAACTTTGAAGGATATGATTCATGAGATTGTATTATTGGTAATTGTTGGCGGATGGGCACCATATATGCGCTGATTCCGCTCTAACCCTAGCTTCTCTTGTTGGCAAGGTTTTATATTTGAGGGCTTTACCACTTGATTAAGAAATAAACATGGCAAACGGGTCATTCGATTCGGGTTTCGAAACTGGTAAATCGATCCTGTTAAACTCGGGTTGACTTTAATTTTGGGCCCAAATTTAATTTCGATCGAGTTCATTTCTGTTAGCCATTTATCATGTTTTGAGTCGGATACAATTTTGGTCAGGTTAATATCAGTTCGGTTGAGTTTCAAGTTATACTTTTCTTGGGTTAAGGGTCACAAAAAAACAACAAAGATATGAGTATTTTATGAGAAAATAAATGTTCTGAGTTTATATCAATCAGTTCGGGTTTTATCGATTCCGAAATATTCAGGTTCGAGTATCATTCGGTTATTATTGAATTCGATTTTGTTTCAGTTCGATTCGAATATTCGAATCGAACTGAGTTGTAATACTCTACTGAACCGAAGATGTTATTCGGGTGGGTGTACCCTCTTAAAAAGGTCTATTGATAGGTTTAAAATCTGGCTAGTGTTTAAAGGGATTGAAAGTACTACACATATTAACAAAGTGCACTTTCTTTTCTGGTTATCTATGCGAAAGAACTCTACAATTAAGCGCGCTTTGCTGCGAGTAGTCTTAGAATGGGTGACCTCTTGGGATGCACACGAGTGAGAACAGTATGCGTTGAAAATGACCCATGTTGATTTGTGGGCGCTTGGAAGGACCTGTGTTGAGTTGTGGGCCATGTACACAGCCTCCAACCTAACGTGAGTAGAGGTGGCAATCGGGTCACTCGGGTCGGGTCATATCGGGTTCGGGTTATATCGGGTTAGCATACATTTTTGGGTCGGGTTCGGATCGTTATCAGGTCATGTCATTTTGGTCAAATTCTGTAGCGGCTCGGGTTTGGGTCAGACCATTATCGGGTCCGGTTACTTAATCGCATTATTACATACATTTTTTGACCTTTAAATTTAGTTTTTAATCCATTATTTGGATTCATTACTTCATTATTAAGTCAAACGTATCAGTCTAAACACAAAATCACTTTCATTTTGATCAAATTTAAGCTTAATAATTATCGGGTCTCATGAATTTAATCATATCAGTATCGGGTTAAGTCAATATCGGGTAGGGTCTGAGTCGGGTTCGAGTCGTTAATAATCGGGTCATGTGGGGTTACGTGTCGGGTCGGTTTCGGGTTGCAATATTTTCGGGCCCTATCGATGGGGTCGGGTCATATTTGCCAGCTTTGACAGTGAGTGACCGCTCCCGACCCAGGGTTTGGGTCGTGGTGTTACTAAGTTGGGTTTGGGTACTATTCATATTACGTAAATTGGGTGTTCGATCAGTTATCAATTCATATCTTCTCGATTGGTTGTTCAAGTTCATTTGTCCTGTCAAGTAGGAATGAATTGAAAAATTATTGACTCAATAGTTGACCACTATGGCTTCGGGTTCAGCTAGACTTTGGTTGACTTGACCATGTTTGACTTTTGCTTAATTAGCCATTAATATCACTTTTTTCATGCTCATTATAAAGGCTCAATTCTCAAGTAACTGGACTCATCATAATTTTTGTAAGTCTAGATCTCTAAACACTTCACTTATAAATACAGAATGTAAAATAAATATCATTCAAAACCCGCTTTTAATATCTCTAAAGCACCTAGATATTCAATATTAATCCATATTTAAACAGTCGTATCATTATGCGTCTCTAAAGTTACTAATACAGTAATACGTATGGATCGATAATTATTCGTTTCTTGGAAAGTACAAAGTACCCTGTTTCACTTGACATTGGAAACCTTCTAATTGCCTCTTTGTTTTGTCAACCCATTTTTAAGTTTAATGGGGACAGTAAGATTCAATTGGTACTATTAAGAATCCCTAGGAACCTTGGACAGTCTCGATCAAGGGTACTTCAACATACTTCATACCACCGTGTGTGGGCCGTGCCATTTTCTTCCCTTTGTAAGATCATCTTTCCTGACCATGAGTTAATCATCATCTCTGATATTATCCAGCATCGTCAATCCTGCAAAAAATAAAAACAAATAAATAATTTTAAGCTGAAGACGGACATGTTCATTTTAAGAGAGACTGATTAAAAAATGTAAATATTTTCATGAACAAATTAGATGCATAAAGCTTAATTCATATTCAACCAACACATAACAGAGAAATTATTTGATACTACTAAAGTAACAAGGGTGTATGTCATGGAAGGAACAAAGTCGATACCTCTTTCGCCCAAAATGCTGCGATCGGGACTATAGAATTCAACCTGGCACTGTGGAGAACTCCAAGGGACCTTGAACACTTCCTTGATCAAGTGTATTTCATCGTAACTCGCTGAATTATATCCTGTCACGTTTCGATGAGGCTGCGTGATAGTGATTTTAAGCAGCTCCAGAACCTTGGCATTGCCTAACAAGTACTTGAGTAGGTGCACTAACATATCCTCAAGCCCAACAACAAAGCGGTGTGCTAATATCTCGATTCTCTTGACATTAGTTACTAGACATTGAGGTGCGGAATCAGGTATTGACCAATTATGCTTTGTTCGTTCTAAATATTGGGATAAGTCGAAGCTAAGGACCTCTAAGACAGGGCACTGTTGGAGTAAAGCCAAGCCTTCCAGTCCGTCCAATTCGTTTAAATCACGAAGCACCCTAAACCGTAAATGAGTAAGGCACCTGAAGGATGTCGAAGATATCAAAGGTGTCGGGTTCTGATCAGCACTAGTCAGTGATCTTACACCAGAAATAACACTGAAAAGGTTGGAAGGCAGGAAGATATCTCTACCCTGGTGATCAGTCCATGGATAAATTGAACAAGCAACCAACGCGGTTGGGGAATCGACAAAGGAGATTTTGTAAGACAGCGTTGTGCTGTATCTGTACTGGTTGGCATGAAAGCTCAGGTACTCCAATTTAGATGCATCGATTACAACATGGATAGGCATATTACAGTGCATCTCCAATCGCTTCAAATTCCGACTTGACAAGTTAACAATAATAGGATTATCATTCCAAGTATTGAACGGTAAATCAATTTGCCAGGACAAAACTTGAAGCGACGGGGAAGAAGATACAAGCTTTTCCAAAATCCAAGGATCATCACAATCTAATCTGACACAAACCTTTTTCAAATTAGGGAGATGAAACGTGTTAGAATATAAAACGAAACAAGGAACTTCAACCATCAGCTTAAGCTTTTGGTTGAGATGGTTTCTTGACATGGTATCAGAGCCATGTGACCAAAAGGTCACGGGTTCGAATCCCACCCCCCTCCATTCTAAAGTGGATAATCAGAACAGGCCAGGGAATCCCGCCTGAACCCACACTTCAAGCCCAAAAAAAAGGGGCCTTCGTGTGAGGGGGAGTGTTAGAATATAAAACGAAACAAGGAACTTCAACCATCAGCTTAAGCTTTTGGTTGAGATGGTTTCTTGACAAAACGATGAATTACGAAACTTATCATGGTCATAGGCAGACCGAAACCGGCATGGATTAATTTCAAGGACTTCCAAAGAAGGTGCTTCCAAAATCCAAAGTGGAGTGTCCCGAGACATACCCGGTACTCTTGGGTCGAGTACTACTCTCAATTTTCGAAGATGGTTTTTGTGACGAGATGCCCAATCATACCATGAAACTTCATCATCAGAGTTATTAATGTATTCCTCTTCCTCGTTATGAATACGACGATTATACCGAAATCCTTCATAACGGACGTGGAAGCTCAAACTACGAATGAACGGAGATGTTAGTTTTGGGAGGACATTCTGTACGAGAGACCGTAGGTTACCAAAAAGACTATTAGGGTGAGTGTAAGTGATATCGATGTCGATGTCAGTGAAATTGGTCCATAGACACCGCCATCGTCGTGATAACACGGATGTAGCGATGGCGGTTTTCAAAGGTAGTAGAGACAGTATCTTCAATAGTAGGTGGTCTGGTAATCCGTTCAATCTCTTATTGCCTTCCATGCTGTATTGTTGTTCTGATGAATCTGATAAATTTTGAAGGATATGATTCATGAGATTGTATTATGGTAATTGTTGGAAAGTTAGAATAGAGGTTTTGAGGGTATAAAACTACTCGTGTGGCATGAAACTGATCAATGGCGATTGGTTGCAGGTTGCGCTTAGGAAATTAAAACTTATAATGTTTCATATTCTCCTAGTATGATACCAATTCGACATCGATATGGACATTGACTATGTTGGTTTGTGACATGATTCGCTATGTCTTAGGAAACTCTAATAAAAGTTTAATTTAGAAAATCTAATTTATTCCTTATTCAAGTGGTTGCACTTAGGGAACTTAGGAATCATTTGGTTCGCCATAGGTATAGGAAGATAGAATTCTCGGGAAGATTAAATTCATGTGAACTTAAAAATAAATCACGATGCTTTCACTTGGGTTGTGACAGTGCTGTTGCTTTACATAGTTGCTGTTCCGATCATAATATTTGCGTATGTTCCGTCTATCTTGATACTTCTGCTGTTTTTGATATGTACGATGTACTCACTTTCTTAGTCGAACATTAATTTATCAAATCATCACATACCGCCACTGGCTTGCATAACAAAGGAGTGAATTCAAGTCTAAATCGTACACTTCGGGACCATCCACCATGTGAGCTAAGATCGATTCAAGTTGAAGACATTCTTGGGGTAACTACTCCCCATGTAATAGATGGCTGATCTTCCGACGCATAGATCGCTATGACGCGTGAATGAATACGGAGTAGAAGAAAATTGAGTTCCTTCCTGTCAACTATTGAAATTCTGGAACTGTCAAAGCCCCAGTTATTATCAACCAAGTTCAACTAATTAAATCAGCAAACTCGGCCTCAACATTATGCGCCCCAACGGCTTTAGACAGTGGCCAAGCGACCCAGATACAATTCTCCCAAAATCTCACATGATTTCGTGATGGCATCAAACATTCACAAGTTGAAACTCTGAGCAAATTCAGCAATTTCTCCTGGCAACGATGTCCTAGGTTACACACTCAAAAACGAGACAAACCGCATCACATTCCATTTAATAGTTTCGGGCAGCACTATTGACAACCTCAAATAGGCCTGCATGGTTTCGAAATCTGGTCTTAATGATACTTGTTTATCCAACCTTCTGGTTTTCCTCTTGCTTAAAGCTTATTTAAGTCGAAAAGCCGAGAAACGATTAATAAGCGGCACTTTCAATGACATCAATGAATCACAACAAGTGAAGTACTGAACGCGACAACAAATCTAAAACAAAATTAGAATAAATTATACTCCGTAACTTAATACCTTAAAAAACATACGTTTTACAAATTAACTAGTACCTAATATAAAAAAATATTAAAACTTAATACCTATAAAGCATCTTTTTCTTTTTTCCGAATCAGTACTTAAAAGCAAATCCGTCAGCAAGTGAAGTACTGAACCTCGAACAATCTCTCGATCAAGAGTACTTCTTCATAGTTCATACGGCCCTACACCATAATGGTCCTAGTATTTTATATGAGATGCATTAGAGCTCTCGCAGTTGGTGTTCTGATTAGCGGATGCACGTTCAAAAACGTCCTGTATACCCGCCAACGCACTTGTGTAAACTTGGTCCATAAAAGCTCTTGCTTCTTTGGACCCTTCACTTTGCAATATCAGGTTTTCAAAATTGCACAGAATTTCCTTACGCCAACCCAAACCTACATCATAGTCACGGATAAGTGTACAACAAAAGAAACAATAGGTAGATTAGGTGCAATATGAATAGGCAAATAGAGAGATATAGATATTCTCGCCGTCTAATTCATTTGATCATTTGTTATTCTTTGTAAACAAACGAATAGGTAGAGCGAGGGAGTATAAAATAACAAGAGCGCCTACATAAGTTCAATACACAGACATATTACCTTCATTTTCTTCATTAGTAGGATCATCTCTAATACTGTCCAGCATCGTCGTCAATCCTACAAAAAAATAAAAATAAAACAAACCATTTTAAACTAAAGACGGATATGTTTGTCTTAAGAGTGACGGATTGAAAAACATAAAAAAATTCCAGGCATAAAGTATTATCAAAAACACACTCATGAAGCGAATATTATCCCACATGAGCACAAACGGGTCGAATATCATCCCACATGGGTATGTTTGCCGCGTTTAAATGTAAAATGGATATACCTGTCTTAAATGAGAATTCGCCTCGCATATCGAGGTAGAAGCATAAAGCATAATTCGTATTCAAGTTGAAATAATGTAAGAGAGAAATTATTTGAGACTACTAAAGTAATAAGGATGTCAAGGAAGGAGCAAAGTCGATACCTCCTTCGCCTAATACGCTGCGATCTGGACTATAGAATTCAACTTGGGACTGTGGAGAAGTCCTAGGGACCTTGAACACTTCCTTGATCAAGTGTATTTCATCGTAACTCTCTGAACTATATTCTGTCACGTCTCGATGAGGAGGAATGATAGTGATTTTAAGCAGCTCCAGAACCTTGGCATTGCCTAACAAGTAGTTGAGTAGGGGCACTAACATATCCTCAAGCTCAACAACAAAGGGATGTGCTATTATCTCGATTCTCTTGACATGAGTTACTAGACATTGAGGTGCGGAATCAGGTATTGACCAATTATACTTTGTTCGTTGTAAATATTTGGATAAGTCGAAGCTAAGGACCTCTAAGACAGGGCATTGTTGGAGTAAAGTCAAGCCTCCCAGGCCTTTCAACACGGTTAAATCACGAAGCACCCAAAACCGTAAATGAGTCAGGCAACTGAAGGTTGTTGAAGCTATGAAAGGTGTCGGGTTCTGATCAGCACTAGTCAGTGATCTTACACCGGAAATAACACTGAAAAGGTTGGAAGGCAGGAAGATATCTCTACCAAACTCATCAGTCCATGGACAAATTGAACAAGAAAGCAACGCGGTTGGGGAATCGACAAAGGAAATTTTGTAAGACAGTGTTTTGCCGAAGCTGTACTTGTAGGCAATGTTGTCAGGATCGAGATCCTACTTTGGATCGAAGAGGGGTGGTAGGATCGGATCGCAGGATCGAATCGTGGGATCGTAAGATCCTACAAATAGCTTAGATAAACAGGTTTATGTAAACAATTTGGTATAATTTGTGATGTGTAATGTTAAAAAGTTTGTTTGATAACATGAATGTCTTAATAATCGTATCAATATATTACAATATACCTTCAATTTAGAGTTTTAAGTGTATAAAAACAACCAACGCACAAATTTGTAACATAAATAAGCCTTTTACGATCCTGAACGATCCTACCAGCGATCCTACACGATCCTGTACGATCCTATGCGATCCTACCCGATCCTGACCGATCCTACACCGATCCTACCACCAAAACGATC
>JAGPOY010000561.1:0-10635 GCA_018983105.1 Silene uniflora | reverse complement strand
TGAGCTTATGGATGATGCTGATGTGCTTCTGGGATGGGAAGAGTCGCCACAAGTTTAGCCTAGCATAGCCGACATAGTCTATTAGCATTGTTATTAGTTGGACCTTACTATTTCAGCTGTTGTTATTCTTACGATACACCTGTAAGACAATTAAAGTTATTATTAATAAAGGGACTTGCATTATTTCTATTGATATTTACACTACCCCGGTTATGTCGGGATGGTAATACTCTCATAGGCTAAGGGCAGTCCTTGGTAAAGGCCCCCTGGTTTATGAGGGTGTTACATTCACCTCCAAAATCTCGTTCTCAACCACCCATTTCCTTGGTCTACTCGCGTCGACCTCCACTCGCATCAAACCCTTCTGTCGACACCACTTCGACAGAACCCAACCCGTCTAATCCTCCTACTCGCTCGCCCACTGACTCGCCTACTGTCCCCTCTGCCACTACCCCCATTCCACGCACCACTAGCACCGAGCCCAACCCACCTCCACCAGCCACAACTATCACCACCCGCCTTGCTAACAACATCCGCAAACCTAACCCAAAATATGCCAAGCTCGCTCTTAAATCTACACTACCTATCTCTCTTCCCAACACCGTCAAACAAGCTCTTGTTCTCCCTCATTGGCGTCAAGCCATGCATGACGAGTATGATGCTTTAACCCGTAATAACACATGGACCTTAGTTCCACGCTCAACCGCGCACAATATAGTTGGCTGCAAATGGGTATTTAGAAATAAGTTCAATCCCGATGGAACTCTAAAGCAACATAAGGCGCGCCTAGTTGCCAAAGGTTTCCATCAAAGACCAGGTATTGACTATACAGAGACCTTTAGTCCAGTAATAAAATCTACCACAGTTCGTCTTATCCTCTCCCTAGCTGTCACCAAAAATTGGCCCTTAAGGCAACTCGATGTTAACAATGCGTTCCTACAAGGCACTCTTACAGACCATGTTTTTATGACTCAACCGCCTGGATTTATTAATCAAACTAATCCCGACTTTGTTTGTAAATTAAATAAAGCAATTTATGGACTCAAACAAGCTCCTCGAGCTTGGTACACTGAACTCAAAACTTATCTCACCATCGTTGGTTTTCATCAATCTATTTCCGATCCATCACTATTTATTTTACAAACCCCTACAACCACTATTTACATGCTTATTTATGTCGATGACATTATCATCACCGGACCTAACTCGTCACACCTACAAACCTTTATCACCAAACTCTCCACTCGATTCTCCTTAAAAGATCTTGGCCCCTTATCATACTTTATAGGTGTAGAAGTAACTCCGAATGCACAAGGTATTCATCTAAGTCAATCAAAATACATTCAAGACCTTCTTACAAAATACAAGATGGCAGAAGCCAAACCAAATACGACACCAATGGCAACATCTCCACCCCTCATTCGTGAAGATCAATATCCTATTCACGAGCACTCAATCTATCGGGCTATTGTCGGAAGTCTTTAATATTTATCTCTTACCCGGCCTGACATAGCCTTCTCCGTCAACCGCTTAGCTCAATTTCTCCATCACCCCACCATGAATCACTGGACGGCACTGAAACGTCTACTCCGATACCTTCAAGGATCCCAAACCCATGGAATCCAACTATACAAAGATACACCTCTTTGTCTCCATGCCTATTGTGATGCTGACTTTGGCGGTGACAAAGATAACTACCTCTCAACTACCGGCTACATTACATATATTGGTCGTAACCCCATTGCTTGGTCTTCCAAGACGCAAAAAGGTATCGCTCTCTCTACGACAGAAGCAGAATTTCGCGCCATTGCCTCTGTCATCACAGAAATGCTATGGCTTCGCAATCTTCTCTCCGAGCTCAACATTCATGTCACCAAGCCTCCTGCCATATTCTGTGACAATGTCTCTGCCACGCTTTATGCCAAGAACCCAGTCTTTCACTCGCGAATGAAGCACATGGCCATCTCTTTCCACTATGTCAAGCAACAACTACAACTGGGTCAAATACGTATCTCTCACGTCGCAAGCAAGGACCAACTCGCAGACATGCTCACCAAGCCCCTGCACAAACATCAATTCCATGACCTACGTAACAAGCTTGGCCTTATCAAAAGAACGTCCAACTTGAGGGGGCGTATTAGCAATAATTCAGCTAGCAATATTCCCATATCTTCTACATAATAATATCTTCCCAAATCAAATCATTTAGATGTCAATATTTGTAATTATAGCAAGAACATATTGTATCCTACAATTAGGTTATTCCTTCCCTTACTTAAACATGTATAGCTCACTATAAATATGTATGCTCATCTTCACAGTAATATACAATTCATTCTTCCTAAACCCTATTGTCTCATAGGAAGTCCAATAGGTTCCACGTTCGACATATAGTCAATGCAAAATTGGATTGTCTCACAGTCAATAGTGGCTTCAAAAATACTACCTTCGGGCTGATATCGATTCTTCATACATCTCATATATGTGTACCGGTCTTTAGCCTCCATTGCCCACATATTCGCTGAAATGCTGGACCACAAAGTTTTATCTCTCTCATTAAGTAACGGAATTGGGTGAACGCGCGCGATAGCGCGCGCCGCCATCACTCCCGCAGCCGCAATCTCCACCACGCCTCCACCATGCCTCCACACATGCTTGCCGCTATTCGACAACAACTACCGCCACGCACCGACCACCACAACTACCCACGCTGCCGCCTCCCCTTCTCCTTTCTCTATTTTTTGTTTCAAAAATTCCAGATCTACACATAAAAATTTGAGATCTTTAATTTTTTTTCGAAAATTTAATTAAAAATGAGACCCCTCTTCGGCTCTTTTGTCGCCTCTCCCCATTTTTTTTTTCTTTTTCAGATCTGACAAAAACGAGTGGTTGTTCGTGGGTCATGTGTGTGGCTGGTGGTAGTGTTGAACTGTTGATGTCGTGGGGGTGGTGGGAGTTGGTGGTGGCTAATTTTTTTTTTTTTAAATTTCAGAACTGGCGGTCCGTGGTGGTGATTGCAGATAGTTCATGGTGGGTGTCTGTGGTGGTTGGTGAAGATAGTGGTGAGTCAGGTGTGGCGGTGCCAATGGTTCCACCGATATAGACCAACTTTAATTCGTGACATGGACTATAATTGAACTCGTAAAGTACTAAATTTACCTATATTCAAATTAATATATCTAAAATCACCATATTAGCATAAGTTTCACCGTCAATGGTTAGAGTTACAGTCCTAAGGCAATAAAGTTTCAAAAATCAAGACTGAAGTTACATGAACTGTTAAATAAATTTTTATATTAGAAATGGGTTCAAAAAATTAAAGTTGAAATTTTTATCATTAAAGTGTTACTCGTAAAACATTAAAGTTACATTCATAAATCAGTGAAATTAAATAAATGTTATTCACAATTATATTATTTTTATATTAAAAATAACCTAAAAAAGTTAAAGTTGCAATTTTTATTACGAAAGTTTTATTCGTAAAACATTAAATTTGCATTTATAAATCAATAAAATTAAATAAATATTAATTATAAATACATTATTACAAAAATTCAAATTTTAATATTAAATTCTCTAAAAAAATTAAAGTTTCAATTTTTAGCATTAAAGTTTCAATTTAAACCATTAAAGTTTCACTCGTAAAATATTAAAATTACACTCAAAAATCAAACTTATATATTTAAAATACATTCTAAATCTTAAATTTAAATTTTTATTTATAAAATTATCTTAAATATTAAAGTTACAAATATAAAGAATTAAAGTTACACTTATAAGATTAAAGTTACACTTACAAAACACTAAAGTTTCATCTTTGAAATCTAATGGTTAGGATAAGGACTTTGGGACTCACCATATAGAGTGGACTCATTTGAACTCCACTCTATAAGCCAATATATATGTCCATAAAAATATATACAAGTCCAAATATACTTCTAGCAATAATGACTTGATCAAAATATACTTCCAACAAAAGAAATCAGTTCGAAGATGGACATGATTAAGATATGTCGTTAATGTCGTCATAGGTAATGTTAGCGAGGAAATCGTCACAACTGTTATCTCCGATCCGAAGAAATTAAGATTGCAAGTGTTATCAAGGACGGGTTGCGAATTGCAAGTGTTGGCATTATCAAGAACGGATTGCCAAGAATCAAACTCAAGAATAAGGTGATTAGGTTGAGCGTAGGGGGATTAGAGATAGGTGAGAGGGTGGATTAGAGATAGGTTGAGCAGAGGAGGATTATCAGGTTGTGTTTTTTTGAATATTTTTCACAATGCATAGTCACCAACTGTTTCTTTACCAGTGCTTAGGAAATATTCATGTCTTACCCATTTGAGGTTCTCCTTGCCGCTGTAAAAAGTTGATATAGTTTTCATACCCATCTCACGCCCGCCATCAAAAATCATCCCGATCCCTCCACTTTTACGCCAATGAAATGGAATCGTCCTCTTCCTCTTTTTCTTGCTGCTATATGCCTGCTCCATTTTGTGGAAATAATAGCTGGTCTCTTCCTCCTTAATTCCTATTAACAGACAAAAGGAAAAAAAAAATTAAGTTTGGAATATGAGTTATTGTTCATCATAATACAACCAATGTAATCATATCGCTCTCATGACTAAACTTGTTCATCTTACCCGGAAGATCATTCGGCTGAATAGCAGTAGACCCTTCCTCTAGGACAAAGTAGTCCAGAAATACGTGCGGTTCACTAAACCCACATTTGCTTCTGGGGTGATTAAGCATCTCCACATCGGTTGGAGTAAATTTTAGTCCATCAAACTTGTTGATAAGCTGAAAAAACATAGTAATCTATAAAATATAATTAAAAGGTTACCTTAACCAGTATGATCCAAAAACGCCACGTAAATGTGAGCATCAAAACTCATTGCCACGTAATTGTCTTATTTTATAGATTTAACTAGTTCTATTACCCGTGAAATTCACGGGATTAAATATTTAGTCACGTTGTTGGTGTTATGTAATCCAAATTTGTGATCGCACTAGGTCCTAGAGACAAAATGGCCTCGTAAAAAAATATTTTATTAATCAATATGTATATTCGCATTATAGATTGTCAAATTATATTTATCTTACCTATATGGCCACAATTTTCTAAAATTTTCCCAAAGATTATTAGTATTTTTCCACGAATATTGCTACGTTTATTAATGTTTTGTCACAATTATTGTTATTATTGCTGTTGTTGTCTTTTTTTTTTTACTCCATGTGTCGCGGTCATTTGTTTACCTTTTATCGTTCTTTCACTAAAAACAGGTAAACTACGTAATTAATTCAACCCAAAATAAGTTTTTCAAAACAGAAATTTCTATATTTTTATTTACGGACTATAATTCAAGGTAGATTTAATGGTTTAACATTTTTTTGAAATCATATAGTGAGAACTATAAACACTGAAAAAACAAATGATGATTTTCTCGCAAAATTTTTTCTAAAAATAAAATTCCAAAATCTATCTAGTGTTTTTTTATAAGTATCGTGTGTTTGTTTTGATGTTTAATGATTATTTAGTTTAATTCTATAAATATTATTAAAAGGGTAAATATTAAAAGCCACTTAGAAATGGCGAAATGTCACATAGCAATACCAAAATTCCACATCACCAATTCATGTAGTATGATGTGTTTAATTAAGAGGCTAATTCATTCATTATTGAGGTGCAATCTTAAATTGAAAACAATCAAGAGCCGACTATATCAAACATCCACCATTTTTTTAATATAAATTCACACAAGTCTCTCTAAATGGATAATATCTCATTAACTCCTAAGTTATTAGCAGATGAGATGAAAAGTTACACAAGAACACATTATTATTCCATCTATCTTATAAATACCCACATTCTTCCAACATACTATTCATCAAATTAAAAAAATCATTTATTACGGTACATCTATTTCTAAAAATTTTTAAAAATTGTGTGTGATAAAAAAGACAGATAAGACCATGACCGTTTTGAACAAGTAATGCTTGATTGGTTAAGCTATGGATTGTTAGGTCTCATTACTTCATGAGAAACCATTGTTTATACTTTATATTTAAGTTCAGAGCTTTGTTCAAATTAGTCCATTTCAACTTTATTCAGTTCAACTTTGTTCAAATCAGTCTAATTCAGCTTTATTCAGTTTAGTTCAGTTCAACTCCTCTCTTCACAAATTAACTCTTACTTTAACTCAGCTCCTCTATCAATAGAAGCGAAAGGGGCCTTAACTTATATTTGTTTTTTTTTTAATTATAAGTTACAATCGTAATTAGCATAATTAACTTTATAATATCAGTGTATACATAAAAAAATATACTAAGAAAAGATAAAAGATAGAGCTTGGTTAAATTAAACATTTAAATATGGATATAATGAAGATGTAAATATGCTAAAGAAAACTCATACGCACTAAAAGACATCTAACATGAATCCATCTCCGATTCTCCGCACGATATTATTATTATTTATTATATAAAAAGCCATGTTTGGGTTTATTGTTTTATCAATTCCGTTCCTCTTCTGCTCCTCTAATTATTATGTTGTATTTTGTTGTGTATTTTTTAATTTTCTCTAATACTCCTATTTATTATTTGCACTTTTCCATATAGGCATGAACGATTTATATAATCATGATTACTAGGACATAAGATGATTATGAAGTTCATATTCAAGGTAATTCGTCTTTCTGACTACTTTTCTACGATACATTGGACACATATTGTATCTCAAAAGCATATAGAGCGCATACGACCCAGCCAACGGCCGAGCTTGAACACTAGTTTATTGTATACTCTATGAAAGTTTGGGTAAATGTCGATAGTTTTTAACCAAAGTTACGATAATATGGGCCTCATATTAAAATTTAGAACCGGGCCACCAAAATCTTGGGGACGACCCTGGAAAAGAGTTGCATATTCAGCTAATAAAAAGTTGCTGCAAGGTAACATTTTTAAATTGTTGTGTAGGTGTTGCAAGTACGGACTAAATTTTTAGTACCTAATAACGGATACACTTGTATCATCAATTTTATATTCCCCTAATTTCAATGAATTTGATATTCTTTAAAATTCTCTGTAATATTTTAAAAATATGTAGAATGTCTGGAACATCAAATAAGTAAAGAATCAAATATTTGTGTCACAAATAATTTACGCATACGTTGCTCAATTAGATTTATGGAAAACAGTAAGAGAGTGAAGTAAAAAAAGTATAGCTTTAGAATTTCGAACAATCTTCCTATTACTAAGAGAATAAAAATTCTCTAAGTTTTCCCTCCAAAAAGCATCTACCTAAAAAAGGAAATAAGCAAAAGTTTATTTCATTAAATTATTACCTTTTCAATTAATATATTCTTATAATTAAACTCTAATCTTTTAATTAAATTTATAATTATAATTTTTTCATTAAATAAAATAAAATTGGTATTAAACAAAAAAACTATAAGTTGTTTAATTTTTCAGTAATGTAATAATTATTACTGTGAAAAATAACTTGACATATATTGTACTTAATACGCTTCGTGACAAAATAACAAATTCAATAAAAAAATCATAATTTAATTCTCTTTGATTAGTTTTCCATTTCAATTTTTTTTGTTTCATTTCAAAATAAAATAAAGTTAACTAATATTAAATATTAATGAGTTGAAAATTTTAAAAAATATAAATAATACACTAGAAAAAATATTAACTCTATATACCGGGCAATTGCATCTCATGAATGACATGAGTATCAAATATTTAGGTATATAAAATATGTCACATAGACGCTTCCCCTTTGTTCAACCAAAATTATAATTAAATAAACATTGTTATACTTTGTATAAATTATTACAACTCTAAAATATCTCTTTCATTGGTGACCGAATGACCTCTTAACCAAAAATTAAGGAAAAAAGTGTTACATGCAAGTTGCAACATTAACGCGCTAAAGATAATCTTGTTAAAATTCACAAACTTTTGGCAATAAATCATTCAAGAATTGGCGAATGTAATGTCTTCTCTCGCTTCATTGAGATTTATACTACCATATGAAAATTCTACATAATACGTTGTATAAAAGAAGTACCTACCCAAAAAATAAAAAGTTAATCAATCTATAATAATAAATTGTAAAGTGAAACAATTAATTTAATTATAGTTGTACCAACATTTCTCGTAAACTTGTTTTTCGATCTAATTATTTGCGTCATTTGCTAAAAATATATGACTCTATACAATAATGGGGAGTAATATACATACCACTATTATACATTGTTGCCTCACCTTTTTGTTTTATGGATTTAAAAAAGTGGCATATTTAAAAGTTAAAAGTTTATACATACGCATTATTGAACTTATAGTATCGAGACTCAGCTCTTATTATGGTTTATCACAAGTGATTGTCTCACATTAATTAAATAAGAAGAGAATGTTAGTTCTACTATCTCAAGCTCTTTTATCTTTTTACCCACTTATCTTCACAACTTAACTATTAGTTTTATGGTTCAACATCTCTATATAAAGAATATGGTTTATATCGCTTGTGACGGAGGTATCCGTCACAAGCTTGTGACGGGTCGGATAATATCTTATAGAAGCAAAATGGTAGAGAAGCCCACTAGTTTGCAATGTCACCGATTTTCAGTCATTGAATTGTGATTTGACTCATTGGTATTAACAATAATATTACTTATTGCATTTCCAAGGAAGCTTCTCTCTCATTCTTTAAACCAACCTCCATTCAATTGCTCTCTCATTTTTTTTTATCATTTACTGTCAAATTCCTTCTCTCTCCTTTCAACTTCTCTCATTTCAAAAGTCTCTCCTCTCTCAGAACCAAAACCTTTCATATCATCACAAATCAACCAAAATCCATAACATTTTGTTAATTATTTGTACCATGGTGGTGAGGAAAAGAACAACAAAAAGGCAGTACCTAAGAAGAACACAAAATGGGCAAATTCCATCGATGATAGCGGAGGTAAATAAAGTTTTCGTATATTTTTCGATCATTTTCATATACTATTTTCATATTCTCGTTTTTTGTCTAAGAATTGACATATGCAAGTGAACCATTTAGGTATATAATGGACACATGCAAGTGATTTCATGTTTGTTTTGATTTGTAGGATTGTTCATGTTTGTTTGTTTTCGGGTTTTGTTGATTGATTTTGGTTGGATTAATATTCATGCATGTTAGGGGCGGTTTTTCCATTTGTTTTTGTCATTTTAATTGATTTTTTTTATTTTCATTGACACATGCAAGTTTATGTTTTGATTTTATTGATTTTTGATTTCATTGTTTGTTTTATTTTTGATCTGTTGAATTTTGGGTTTTCGTTGGATTATTTTTTGTGATTTGAAGTGATTATTGTAGTTTATGTACTTGTAATGTATCTGGGCAATGTGTTATTTGTAATCACTTTTGTCTTCATTGTTGTATAAGTGAGATGGTCACAAAATGACTTAAAATGCTTACAGTTTTGATATGTTTCACAACTTAATATGTGGTGAATTTAGTCAAAAATGTAGGTAGATCAGATGACATAGTTTGATAAAATAGGTATTTTAAATATTTGTGTTAAATTGGTGTTTTAAACTGAATTGGTGACATATTAATCTGAAGTGTCTACATATTCGCATATTATCCAAAATGCGTTGTGTAAAATATGTAGCAAAAGTGGTGACATATTGTTCTGAAATGATTACATATGAAACTAAAATTTTGACATATTGATTCTGGGTGTTTGTTTGCACTCGATTGGCGTTGAAGAAGAGGCATCATCTTTAAAAGACAAGTTAAATTGGAAATGAGATGCCGGTTATTGGTGGTGAAGGTGGCTAGTCGGAGGGATCATTTGGGTTGTTTTTAAATTTATAACTCGTGTTTAATTTGATGCTTGGGGACTTTATCTTGGACATGTTCTCATCTTTGTTATTTTAGACAACTGTTCACATAAATTGCCAATATGTAACCTACATAGAATGGTGACTTATTCTCTAAAAGTGTTAACATAATGGCCATATACATTGTCATTTGAAGTATAGGAGGAATGACAATTTGTTTACATATTTATCCGTTATATTGTTCACTTTTTATCGATAATGTTACCAAGTTGTAAATGTTAACATATTGTTCAAGAATGGCAACATGTCCATTGTTCACATATTCATTTGTTATGTTAGCAAATTCTTTATGGTAATTCAAAATGTTAACATAGTGAACTTGATTCAAAACTCTCTCAAAAACTCTCTCTAAAAAACCCTAGCCTCCATCAATACGGGGCTTCCATCGATTATCAATCGATCGATGGTAAGCCCCAAAATTGTTTCAAATTTCAATTAATAGTATGGTTATTTATCTTCTACTCAATAAAAGTCTCCCTTTTGGTGAGAATCGTTTTTCTGTCCCTTGTTTCGGGGTTTTTCCATTTATTCGTGGGTTTAGTTTCATCAATAATATCGTCAAGAGTAGTTCGTTGATGGTTCGTAGCGTGTTCTTTCAAAGGGTACAAGTAATTTGTCAACGATCTTTGGAACCAGTCGGAGGTAAATTTTATCTCATAAATCAAACGAAGGATCCCCTCAAAAGCTACATGAAGATAGCGATAATAGGACGAGCCGAATTGTCAGATGCTGTTTTGAGA